>CAJQZP010001359.1:2702500-2945000 GCA_907164705.1 Parnassius apollo
ATTCACTCAATGTAAGAATAAATGAAGGGATTATAAATATATTATTTATTATTATGGAATAAGGGTGACAAAAGAACACAGTACATCTGATCTGAGGGTAAGTGGATGCTGAGGCTCATAGTCATCTACATCTATCCTCGATTAAAAATCCCTTGAGGTGCTCTGTCACCCCGAGGACTGAATGAATGATTTTTTATTCGATATAGATTATTGTATAATACTTATTGAATGTCATTTTTATTTACCACTCGTTCGCCTAAAAACATTTGTCCTGGGAAGAACCAGCAAGAAACCCAGCGGGACTACTTTTTAAACATATTTCAATTTACAATCTATTTTGTACAATTTTTGTACGAATTTTTATAGAACCAGCATGGTGGCTGTCACCTCATTCCTGGGGGTTATTTTCATTTATGTATTCATTTATATTATAATAACCCTTTGTGTACAATTTTCTTTAATAAAACATTTAAACTTATTTAATGACAATTTTTTACATTTTCTGGGGTTTTGTTGTAAAATCGTATACATTGCCCCATAAATGAATTACTAATTCTGTGGAGTCTGGTATTTCTCGCCAATATCTGGTATATCAACCATACAAAACTAAGCAACTCGCTGATGATTTGATTGACGCTGGTCCTTCCCTGGTCGGCCCGACCAATTCGTGCTACAACCTTAATATAGCCACAGCGTGGCTCTACGAATAAAAAAGTGAAAGTGATCTTTTTTCCCACAAGCGACACATAACTATTTACTGATCAATTGCATTTTTCAATCGACTTCGGAAAAAGGAGGAGGTTCTCAATTCTACTTTTTTTACGTGTACCTCAGAATTTTTTTCTTGCAACTGATTCTTTTTTTATTTGAAAGCTGTTGTTTTCATGTGGTCTCATATAAATTTGATCAAGATATGACTGTTAGTTTTTGAGTTATCTTTAATAATACGTATTTATTTGACTTCGACTACATTGACGATGTTCTCACAATTTATATTAAAGTCGGTTATACAAAATTCATTATTTTATCACTTGTACACATATAAAACTGCCGATTCTAGTGGTAATGATTACACATGAAAACGAGTATAGCAGTTATTTTCGAAAGGAAACAACTCTGCATGGTTCCGAAGATAATGAAAAAAATCAAGTCATTTTGTCAAGTCGTTCTCGAAATATTTTGATTACATTTTCTTTACCACAAACTAACTGCAGGTGTGCACTTTTGGAGTTTTCAAATTTAAGTAAAGTAAAGTAAAGTTATAGCCTATATATATCCCACTGCTGTGCACAGGCCTCCCCTCATTTCTGAGAGGGTTTAGGGCAAGGAAGTGTCCGCCGAGCTGCCCCAATGCGTGTTGGCGAACTTCACATGTCTTCGAAATATTTTTTTCTTATTCCTCAGACATGCAGGTTTCCTCACGATGTTTTCCTTCACCGCCGAGCACGTGGCAAATCAGCACTTAAATTGCAATTAACAATTTCATTGGTTCCGGCGGGGATCGAACCCGGGTTACTCGCGTTTTGTTATATTTACAGCGAGCGTTAACCATCTGAGCTACCACGGCTTGTTTTTCAAATATATAAAAAAAAAAAAAAAATATATATATATATAAATTAAATTGAAGTGTCTGTCTGTAACATCGAAATGACTGCCTTATCATGAAAGAATCTAAGGGGTTATTTGCATATCATTGAGACAATAGACATTTAAAAAAAATTCTCTGTATGTTTATCCGGGGTAACCTTCGGAATGGTTGAAACGATTGTAATGAAACTTTACAGATAGAAAGTAATGCCAGGATGGATCTGGCTATGTTTTATCCGAAACACTTGGACATTTAAAAAAACTAATAATTGATAATACTTAAACAACGCCACATTAATAGATCTGCTACTACAGGTCACCAGTATTGTCCGTATATTACCTAATTCTTCTTTACGTATATTTGTCGCTGGTCTCCTGAACTGCCGGTTCAGTAGATGTCACTGTTATTGAGATCCAGAAGTCACCCGTGCGAAATAGAAGCAGATCGCTAGTCCTAATGTAAAGTTAAAAATAATTTCACTAAGCGGTATTATATACTCTGTTTTATTTATGATGATTCTATGTAAGCGGAAATTGTTTTATTCTTTTTAATTTTCCATTTTTACTTTTTTATGATTACCGGTATAGTTTTAAGGGGTATATCTTCTCTGTTTGCTACTGTAGGTGAAACTGCCCGCCCCCGATTGTGTGCTTCCTTACCGAGAGTAAGTTCACTGTGCTAAAACTATTACAGTTTAAAAGTGGCCAGTTTAACAAAACCGCAATTTCGTCGGTAAAGACCTAATATAATAAAACACTTTGAATAAAACTATATATACCGATTTCATCGCGTGTAATTAACTTATTTTTTAATTCTCGACTTTTCGAGTGTTTTACAGCACCGATGGTCAGGTGACGGCGGGGACTGCGATGTTTGACCGTTTGACGTCCAATTGTCATAGTTAGTCGAGGTGTAAAGCACCCGAAAAGTCGGGAATTAAAAAAATTAGTTAGTATGAATATTTTCAATTTCTTAGTATAAGTATAAATAGTTTTGTTCAATAATATGTAGTTCGCGTAAATTTAAGAAATTATTATAATAAAACACTGTCTAAAAAGTATAACGTTTAGCGCAGCAATTCGAATTAAAGATAATTAACTGGTAAGGCGCTCGTCATCCGCCGTACTTACGGGGCAGGATCTTAAATATTGCACTCGCTAGTTCCGTAAACAAATCGTAAAGGCTTACTGTACATGAACGGCCTTTCAAGGTGACTTGATCTTTTGTTTCCCTCGCAAACGATGCGTTTACTGAGTAAAATGTTTTTATAAACTTCGTGAGTTTTTTGTTCTGTGGTAAGAAAAAGATACTAGTTTACCTTTAATAACAATCTTTTAATGAGAGCCAATAATATTACACTCACCAGATGTTGTTAGTCGGTACTGAGGTGATTTTATTCATCATCATTGAAGAGTTGCGTTCTAAAAAATTTGGTTTCTAGTGTAAACAACACTTTAGTTTCGTTTCTTTTTTAAATTTTTATACATTTTAATTTTTTTAACCCTTATTTGGAATAAGGATATTCGTTTGGTTTATCCATTTTAATCTAATTAATATTTAGTATAACTCATAATTCAAAAGAGATAATCTCTAGACTTACTAACAAATTAACTTCGGTCGCTATTAAATCTGTTAAGTATTTACACCATATTTTTCTAAGTGGCACCACCTTGGTGGTAAAAAAATGTTGTGGACGCTTTCATTGGCACCTTTTTTTATTTTGAAACTCCTTTTTTAAACAACTGTTAAGATAATTGTTGTCTGTTATTTGACGCAGTAAAGCATCGATAAAGATAATTTGATGCTAAAAATAAATAAAATCAAATCAGCGGTTCATTTTACTTTTTATAGAAGAGAGGGCAAACGAGTGTACGGCTAGTCTGGTGGTACTACCGCCATGGATGGCAACTGTAACAACTGCAACACCAGAAAAATAACATGTTCGGTGATGGCCTTTTGAAACGTAGGCACTTTGTATACAATTTAACATATAGACAATCCACGGCGCATGATTTTGATTACCAGCCGGAAGACGATTAACAAGTGGCAGGATTCTTCTTCAGCCTGAGAGTCTGGGCACCACCCTCTTACCTATTTCTGGTGCTACATTGCAGTGCTATATGGCCGGGCCCATTGCCACTTCAGCTTACTGATCCGTTGGGCTATGTCGGTCACTCTGGTTCTACTACGGATATCCTCATTTCTAAGTTTATCACGCAGAGAAACCCCGAGCATAGCTCTCTCCATAGCTCGCTGAGCGACCTTGCGTTCTCATACGGCCAGCAGTGAAGGACTCTCAGATCCATAAGTCATTTACAACCGATCAAAATCCGAGAACCGATGGGGAAAAAAGGTTCTCGAGTGGCAGCCTCGTACAGGTAGGCATAGTGTAGGGCGACCCCCCACTAGACTGAGTGACGACCTGGTAAGACATGCAGGAAGTCGATGAATGCAGGTGGCTCAGGACCGTGCTTTGTGGCATTCCTTGGTGTAGGCCTACGTTCGGCAGTGGACTTATGAAGAGCTGTAATGATGATGACATAGCAGTGCTTGCATGACTGTGTTCCGGACTAAAGAGTAATAAGAACCAGTCCACATAGGCTGTGTTTACAATTCAAAAATTCAAATTCTAAATTTGTTTATTGCTAGAATGTAGTGCATAATAATATGATATTATTAGTTATCAACGAGACCTTACATTCTACCATGATAATGGCGTGCAATACATTTACAGTGAATAAAAAAATTATTAATACAATTTAGTGAAGTAACTTATTGAATAAAATGAATTATGTACATATTCAAAAATATTTAAGCGCCTAGTTGTTAAATTACTATAAATATTAATTACATCTCAAATTTTTTATTAAAATGTAGGTAAATATTTATATATAAATGTCAAATATCTAATAAGTAAAAAAAATGTTAATGTCAAAAATTCAGTCAAAAAGATCAGTTTTTACTATATTGTCATAAACACACCTTAGTCACATATGATATACTATGGTATTTGGTATTACACCTTAGTCATCAGACGTGATAACACATCTGTAGCCTTCTTTGAAGGTGTACTGCAGCAGCCACTTACCATCAGGTGGACTGTAAGTACGTATGTCACGAAAGATGTTTTTTAGAGCTTCTAAAAATCCATAAAACTGCACAAATTGCAGCAGTTTGCGGACTGTTTTTATTTCTCGGACATTCCCTCTTCACGAAGTTTATATTCATTGCCGAGCATACGACGGCACATAAACTTGAAAGGAGCAGTTTCAGTATTATTGACGGGGATACTGGGGGACTCTGTTGCTCGCATACTATGAAATTTAATGCAAACACTTATTCACCGCGTAGTGGCGGTGTAGGAATATCCGCTACTCCATATCGTCTCGAGGGTTTCGTAGGAGGCGACAGACGGAAAACGAAACAGAAGATGGGCAGAAGGATCTACCTGATAACAATATAAAATAATAAAAAACTGCGGTTGCCAACCTGCTTGCCAAGCGTGGCAACTTTTTCAAAATTTCCCCATGAAGCAATCTTTAAGACTCCCATGTTCAGTTGTGGACATGGCGACTCTGGTATGGTGTCTAGTTTGCACAAAAAAACATGTTTTAAACACTGTTTTCTGTCAATGTATCAAAAAGCGTTTGCATAGTCAAAGAAAATGTTGTAGTGAAATATTTTGAACAGTTTATTGTACATTACATATTTTAACTACATTGTATCTTTATAACAACAGAAACAAAATGTTTGAAAACAAATTTATAGAAATATTGTCATGTTGAAAGATTAGTTTAAATAGCTGTTGAAAATTTAACACATACTTGTGAATGCGAACGCCACCATCAACAAAATATGTTGTGTGATTTATTTTATGTGATGTGTTTCACAGTGCAAACGTAACTGTTACGGGCACCACGGTGGCGCGACTGGTTGCGCCCTCGTGGTGTCCCGGTGAAATATAGCCCTTATAGTCTAGTCCACAGCTGATGGAATGGATAGATGACTTTTCCATAATCTACTACGGCATATAAAATTATATAGCTGTCCTATTTTATTTATTTGTATAAAGTTACCCGATAAATAAACTCTTAACATTTCGCATAAATCTCGGTTTATCAGGAGAGATAAATCGGCTTGAGTTTTAGGTTTTACTGTCACTGAAGTTAGCATTCGTAAGACCTTACTCAAAGTGGGCTTAATCTGTCGTCGCATACGTTTTTGAATATAGTTAGAACTCTGTATAGCAAAGTTATTAAATTATGTTTTCATCAAAATTTTCTTGAAGTAAGTGAATGTTCTATTATAAAATTCTATTAAATTTATACACACACACACATACCTGTACGCGAAGCTAATAAGTGAGTTAAAAAAGATGGTAGACATCAAACTGTTTTATTTAAGAATATGCTACCACTAGGATTTTGAAGAAAAAAAAATCCATCCCTGGAAAAATAAATGGTGAAGTTATTAACGCAGCTGTATTAGACGACATTTTAGCTATAACTTTGTGCTTGTGTTTAGTCTATTCAAAAGAGTCCAAAAAAAAAAAAAACGTTCGTGAAAACCAGCTTCAAAGAATTAAAAATAATAAAACAATTTTCACATAATATTTTTAAATTGGGGCTTAAATTTTCAGACAAGCTAGTATTTTTTCCTGTATCGTACAAACATAATTTGCGCAATTTACATACTTCGCGAGTAAACAGAGTTTGGTTCTGGTGCGGAGAGGAGGGCAAACATCATGAAGAAACCTGGTAAGGAAAAATGCACGTTTAAGAAGGATACAACACCAAGGGAATTGCAGATGCGTTGACGACCGATAGAAATGAGTAGACTCCAGGTGTGTATCTTATAATATCCTATGATATAGGGTAGTGGTTAATCTTACAGCACCAAAACACGTTAAGTATGTGGAGAAAATAGTTTATAATAATATCAGACTATAACCTAAAGGTTAGAGTACTCATCGTTTAGGAATTAGGTAAATAAAATGATAAATATTGCTAAGATTAGGTATAGGCAAAGGAAATAAATAATTGTAACGGGGATTTCAGAAAAATATGAGAACACTAGCGTATACCCGGCGTGTGCTATTGCGCTAAAAAAGAAATACATTTTGTTTATTTCTTGTAGAAAAAGGAAATTTTGTTTATTTATCAACTTACATAGTGCCTAATCATTGTTTTAGTGGTCTAAAACCATCTTCGCATTATTGCCTTTCTAATGAAACCGGTGTGGGGCATATCGGTTGGATGGTTTCAAAGTCTATAACAGACATAGGTAGCAAATATTTTTGTGTTTTATATAGATTAGAATAATTCAAAAACCATCAGTCAAGACTTTTTTTTTATATAGCATTGGGTGACAAACGAGCTCACAGTCCACCTGATGGTAAGTGCTGAGATGCTGTGGCAAATAGGCATGCACATTTATCCCCAATTAAGAATTAAAATGCATATGCGTTGTCACACCTGATGACTAAGATGGAAGGCCGGGATTCCAGTAAACGGGTCTCCGGTTCTCTACACTCACCACACGAAACACAGCAGCATTAGGCTGCTATTTTACGCTTGTATTTTGTGAGAGCATGGTACTGCCCCGGTCGAGCCGACTCTTTCATGCTACACCTATAATATAGCTGCAGCTTGTCTTCACCACGTAAAAAATATGAATATATATATATATATATATATATATATATATATATATATATATATATATATAAATGTATAAGGTATAGATGTGGCAGAAATATTATTTTAAAACTAGGATTTTCTCCTATATCGTGAAAGTAGATAACGTACCTTGTAGGCCACACAAAAACTTGTTATGTCCGGGATACGAACCCGTGACCCTCATCGCCGTAACTCAATGCCAAGTTAGTTTCATAGAGCTGTCAAAATTTATTTTTTTTACGTTTAAACATTACATATTATTACTAAACTGTATTTGTATATTTTAGTTACATCACTAGAGTAACCTTTAGTTGATCTCAGATTAGACATGCATTACTATAACCTTTCACCGTTCGACGACGGTTACGTGTAAACGTTTAACTGCCAGTTCTTATGTCTGTATTACAAACTAAATTGCAGATAGATCATTATCTCCAATGTATAGATAGATTGAGAAGTTATGTGGAGAAATTGCCATTTTGCTTTGACAACCCCAGGGCGTAATGGTCAAAATAAATTACCACTGAGTTCGAATTTCGAATGGAACTTACATTAGCCAGTGGTGTACTTAAGTTAAAAGCGACCCCTAACGGGTGGAATTGGTTACCCTATTGGCATTGGCTCTTGCAACTTTATACTACTATATATTGTGTATAATATATTAAAAAAATATAAGCAATCACGCCTATCACTCAGAGGGGTAGGCTGAGACAACGAACTTCCATTTAGCACGATCCTTTTTCGCCAATTTTACATCCATATGTCTACGCATACGTGCTCGTTGGTCAAGGGTACTCTTAATCTAATATATCGCCAAATTGGTTGATAAACTTTCGTCTGGGGCGTCCCTTCCCGACTCTGCCGTTCACTTCTGCAACATATATTTGCTTTGTCCACTCTGTCCCTCTTTGCATGACCAAACCACCGAAACATTCCTTTCTTAATTCTGGTCACGACATTGCAAACCATACTTTTCTCTCACCCCTTCTGCCCTAACATACTCCTTAATCACCGTATTTGTACAGCATTTATTCTACTCTTGTGTTTCTTCTTATTTTACTTATATATTTTATTAAATAATAAATAATAATCAATAGATAAATAGAGATTGCTGTTGTGCTTTGTAGCATTCCTTGTGGGAGGCCTATCTTCAGCAATGAACTTGTCAAAGGCTATGATGATGATAATAATGATGATGAAGACAACGCATTTAGAGAATCTTGAGACATCTTATGCTCTGACAGAATATCAGCGCTACGGTAACTCTGTTACTGTAGCTGCATACTGAGTCGGTGGAGTTTATGTTTCTGAAATCCATTTTCAGACATTTTGTTTCTTACAAGTATTTTTGTTAAAGTAATGTTTTGTAAAATTAAGTTACAACAATGAATAAATATGTTCTTTTTTGCTTATACTTGTTTCACAATTGCTATTTTCAATTTTATTTATTCATTCCTTGTCACCAAGTGACCACCATCGTAAGTACGAGTATAAAGTCATTTCCTTTATTCTTTCTTTCAAAAAATTTATATTTGACCGTCCTTAAAATTTTGCCGCCCTGAGCTATAGCTCAATTAGCCCTTACGTGATTACACTTCTGAGTAAGATTAGTGCAAAAACACAAGCTCTGTGCTAATTACGCTTGGTGACATGGTAATAAGCTAATGAGTGTGTCACCGTATCAGTTGCTATCGCCGCAGTGAAATCGATATCAACTTTTACGGTTTTCACGTTATTATTAGTTCATTGACATTTAATTTGTTAACGCGTGCTGGCATTTGTAATCGCACATACATTTTGAATGACCAGCGACGCGCCCCGGTTTCGCTTGGATAGGATCTGTTAATGTGGCGTTATTTAGATTTAATTTAATTTGGAATTTTAAAAAAATTTAATGATTATTTTTTTAAACTAAAACCGTCCTTTTTTCGGATAGATTATAGCCTAGATCCATCCTGGTACTCTTTATCTGTTGGTAAAGTTACATCATAATCGGTTTAGCTGTTCCAAAAATTAGCCAGGGCACACAAACAGACAGACAGACGGGTATTTTAGTAAAAATGGTTATTTATGTCTTAATGGCATGCAAACCACATGAGGTTATTAGAAGCCAGTTATTCTAATATAACAGACAGTCACTTGAATTTTATTTATATATATACATGTATTGATTATCAGTTTTAGAAAATAAAAATAGAAATTTACTTATCAGAAAATTTACTTTTAGTCCCGGTTTACATTTTGAGAAGTGACAAGTGCGTATTTATTCCCACTTATCACTTACTATCCTTTCATTTGTCTCCACTCCACTCTGTCACTTCTCAAAATGTAAACCGGGCCCTATCGTTACTGTCAATCAAAGTCCACTGCTGGGCATAGGCCTCCCTCATAGATTGCTTTATAAAAAGGCTATTTGCCAAAGTTGGCACGTTTCGCAAGCGGATTGGCAACCGCAGTTTTTATTTTTAGGTTGTTATTTTGAAGGTGATCCTGCCCGTCTTCTGGTCTATTTCCCTCTGTCGCCTCTTACGAGACCCACGCGGCAATATGGGGGTAGTGGATATACTTTGATTATAGTTTATTTTAGCCTACTTTGGAAGTATAAAGGTAAAAAAGCCAGTATAATCATGAGATCTTTATCATCATCATCATCATTATTACAACCCATCACCCCAAAAAACGCCCCATAAAACTGATCCTGAACCTATGCATGTACCGACTTCCTGTATGTTTTACCAGGTCTTCAGTCCATCTAGTTGAGGGTCGTCCTACACTTCGCCTAACGGTACAAGTCTGCCACTCTATAACCTTACTTACCTTGCTTACTTTTATCTAATCCCTGCAATTCAGTGGAAAAATCTAGAATTCGAAATGCTTCTAGACATAAACACAATGACATTAGGTGGTACGATAATCTTTGTAATTACAACAAATTAAAACTCTAGCAATTAAACTGTCGTTTACAAAATTACACTGCGCACCGTATGACTGTGTACATACCGTTCAATTAAAATTGTTTACTCTGCAAAGAACAAAAAATCTGTGATCCATTCTTGGTACACGTTTTTACAACAAAATTCTTGAAAATATAGAGTGTCCTCCGCCAAGCTTAAAAATTTATTAAACAGAGATTGTATAAAAAGGGTTATTATAATATTAAGGAATTTTTGGATGATAATAATGATGATAATAACCTCTGGAAATGAGGTGTTGATTATGAGTTAGTTGTGTAACATAATATATGATTGTAAACAGTACTATTTTTTTTTTCAAAAGAAAATATCCCGCCAAATTTCTCGCTGGTTCTTCCCACAACAGAGGTATTTCTCAAATCTGTGGTAAATTATACACAAGGGTGACTTTCAGTAAGTATTATCTATATCCTACTCGCGATCCACCTCGGCTTCGCACGGGTGATCACGGTTTCTGGATCTCGACAACAGCGGCCCCTACCGGGTCCAATAATCTAAACCATCCTTGGACTCATTCCAACGCACACAAACAATTTACATCTATCCTCAATTACGAATCAAAATGCAGATGCGTTGTCACCCCTGTGAACTAAGATGGAGTGCCTCGTTTCCAGTAGAAACGCTCTCCGGTTCTTTACACTCAACATACGAAACATAGCAGCATAGAGCTGCTATTATGTAGATTATAAAAATATGATTTCGTTGTATTGACGCGACACGGTGCGAAATTTGCGACATTTGCTACTGGATGGATATGTTTGTACTTAGCGACTTAATGGAAACCGTCTTGTTTTGTTTTATTTTGTGTTATAAGAAACGTAGGAGCTGAAAGTCATCAATCTTTTGCGGTGAACGAACCGTCCACGTCAAATTGTTTGTTTTTTTTTAGTTTTAATAACACGTCTCTTTCGTCGGTGTAATTTGGTGCTCTCCCAGGTAAATTATTAAAAAGTTTTTACTTAAATATGTTTTTGGTTTTTATAAGCTTGGAGACCCACTGATGATAATGCGATTGTGTTACTCTGGTGGGAATCGCGATTGTCTTCGTGTTCAAGTTTTCCGTTTAGTTACTTTGTATTATGTGATGTATCGATATAATTTACTAGCGATACGTTCTGTTTTGGCACGGGTTCTTTTTCTGGTATTCTGGATCTCAACAGCAACGCAATCCCCCGGGTCTAACTGTGAATCTGAACCATTCAGGGAATCAAACAAACACACAAAAATAATCATCGAAATCGGTCAAGAATTTTCGAGTTTTTTCGAGACTAACAACGCACGGCAATTGATTTTTATAGAAATAAATTTAAAAGTTAAAGTCAAAACCTATATACGTCCCACTGCTGGGCACAGGCCTCCGCTCATTTCTGAGAGGGTTTTAGGGCAAGTAATAGTCCGCCACGCTGCCCCAGTGCGTGTTGGCGAACTCCACATGCCTTCGAAATATTTTCAAATAGATTTGTATTTATGTAAATGTAATATTTGTATAGTTATTATTATTCTGTAAAATTTATATACTTACACGATTAATTTTGCGTACTTATCAAATATCATTTCCTTTTATTATTTTTCTTTGTTGTTACACCTACGTCAAATTCTCACCACTCCATAGTTTTTACTGGTAGAGGAAATCCTAAAGTATTGTCCTTTGTGTTTTTTTTTGTAATAGGTACAGATGCAATACAGAATAAATAAAGATCGATTATAAGCAGATGGGTCTTTACTCATCTCACCTTAGTTTACGAAATATTATAACAATCAAAAATATAATGCATTTGCTGAGTGATTACTATAGTTAGACGATTTCCAGAACATTAGAGTAACTCTTAGTATTATATTTTTCGAATCTTTTCATTCAAGGCAAACACAGAGACACCTACTCGTTTTAAACTCGCGTAGATTATTCGATAAGATCGGTGGGCGGCTTGATCGGCCCCTTCGAATTCGTTATTTATAAAACAAACTTCTAGAATCGTATTTTTGTATCTTTAATTAAAAAGCTCTATCGTCAAAACAGTAATTAAAAAATAAACGACTGCTTAAAAACGTTTTCTGAAGAGAAAAACATTTTGTAGTTTATGTCACTCTTACAATTAATAATTTGACATATGCGGTAATAACAACACCGCATATGTCAAATCCATCAAGTTGTATAGGCTACAGAGCATGCCAAAGAAATATACATACATACAAACATATTTTATCACACATGGAGTCACGCTGCAGCTATATTATGATTGTAGCACGAATAGGTCGGTTTAACTGGCGAAAGACCATACTCTCACATACTACCAGCGTGAAATAATAGCTCAATACTGATGTGTTTCGTATGATGAGTGGAGAGACCCGGAGATCCTTTTTACTGGGTTCAAAGCATTCTTTCCTAGTATTCGGGGGTGACCACGCAAGTGCATTTTGATCCCTAATCGGGGATAGAATCACTCACCATCAGATAGGCTGTGTGCTCGTTTGTCAACCATATTCTATAAAAAAGATGCCGATACGATTCTTGAGCCTTCGATTGGAAAGCTGATAAGACCTATATCTATGTGGGAGGCCAATGTGCAGCAGTGGACGTGATGGACAAGCTGATCTGTAAGGACGTTTGTCAAAATAATAAAAAATATTCTTATGACCAAGATGGAATATCTAGTTATTAATAGGAGCGTCTCACACGTACCACAACCTCACCACAACCACACCACAACCACATCACAACCACATCATAACCACACCACAACCACACCACAACCACACCACAACCACACCACAACCACACCACAACCACACCACAACCACACCACAACCTCACCACAACCACACCACAACCACACCACAACCACACCACACCCACACCACAACCACACCACAACCACACCACAACCACACCACAACCATATCACAACCACATCACAACCACACCACAACCACATCACAAACACACCACAACCACCACAACCACACCACAACCACATCACAACCACATCACAACCACACCACAACCACATCACAACCACACCACAACCACATCACAACCACACCACAACCACACCACAACTACACCACAACCACACCACAACCACACCACAACCACACCACAACCACACCACAACCACTTCACAATCACATCACAACCACACCACAACCACACCACAACCACATCACAACCACATCACAACCACATCACAACCACACCACAATCACATCACAACCACACCACAACCACATCATAACCACATCACAACCACACCACAATTACATCACAACCACACCACAACCACACCTCAACCACATCACAACCACATCACAACCACACCACAACCACATCACAACCACACCACAACCACATCATAACCACATCACAACCACACCACAATTACATCACAACCACACCACAACCACATCACAACCACACCACAACCACATCACAACCACACCACAACCACACCACAACCACAACACGTGGGCGGGTGCATTTTGTATTGGAAATGAATAGTATAATTTACATGTACATCACATGTACACATTTTGCAGTCATTATCAACTGCATGAGTGATTCCGACCGCAACACAACCACTACGGAACCACGACGCAACCACTACGGGTTCCGCAGCGACATTATTCACACGGTGACTACATTTTGTCGCTGCGATGTGGTGTGGTTGTGGTATGTGTGGGTCGACCCATAAAAAGAATCTTTCCTTCTCAACACTCAATATAATATTTTACTGTTACACAATTACAGCCTATTAAAGACCACTGTTGAACATAGGCCTCCCCCATAATTGCCTCACGGGTTGACAACCGCATTTTTTATTCTTTAGTTGTTATAAAGAAGACGCTCCTGCTCATCTTCTCATTTGTTTCCCTCTGTCGCGTCTTACGACACCCACGGGATGATAGGGGGTGGAACTACACGATATGTAGTAAAGTAAAGTAAAGTTACAGCCTATATACGTCCCACTGCTGGGCACAGACCTCCCCTCATTTCTGAGAGGGTTTTAGGGCAAGGAAGTGTCAGCCGCGCTGCCCCAGTGCGTGTTGGCGAACTTCACATGTCTTTGAAATATTTTTTTTCTTATTCCTCCGACGTGCAGGTTTCCTCACGATGTTTTCCTTCACCGCCGAGCACGTGGTAAATCAGCACTTAAAATTGCAATTAACAATTTCATTGGTGCCGGCGGGGATCGAACCCGGTTTGCTCGCGTACTGTGAAATTTACAGCGAGCGCTACGAGGGCGGCACTGAAAATTTCGGGAATCAAGGAAGTGACACAACATTACTATTTAAAAATGTATTTATTGCTTTTCGAAGTATTCTTCTCGAAATTTGACACATTTTTCCACACGATAGAACCAATCATTGAAGCAACCATTCCATTCGGAAGTTGAGGTCTCCAAAATGGCCGTTTTGTAGGCGTCCACAGCTTCTTCAGGTGATGAAAATCTCTGTCCACACAAATTATTCTTTATTTTAGGGAAAGTATAGAAATCATTAGGGCTTAGGTCGGGGCTGTACGGCAAATGGTCTAATAATTCTATGTTTTCTTGCTCTAAAAACTCTTTTGTTCTGAGTGCGGTGTGAGAACTCGCATTGTCGTGATGGAGGATGATGCGGTGGTTGCAGTTCTCTTTACGGAGTTCAGAAACGACCTGTGGCAAACAAATGCTAGCATACTATTCCGCATTAACCGTTCTTTGTCCCTCAAGAGGAATAGTCGTAACATGGCCGGTTTTGGAGACAAACGTGGCCACCATTTTTTTTGCAACACTCCGTGAACGAACAATTTTTGTTGGCTTTCTCGAACACTCATTTTCGAACACCCAAACTCGTGACTGGTTTTTTGTTTCGGGTTCGTACGCGTATATCCAGGATTCGTCACCTGATACGATGTTGTATACAGCATTTGAGGGTCCTGCGTGGAATCTTTCGAGTTCTGACGCACCAAGTAACGCGAGCCGCTTTTTGCTTTTCACAGAGTGAATGCGGTATCCATCGGGAAAACTACTTTTTTACACCTAATTTTTCTTGCAAGATTATTTGTATTTGACTCATGCCAATTTCTAAAGTTGCCTAAATTTCGCGGTATGTCAAATGTCGATCTTCCTCAATCAGCTTACGCACAGCATCATCGTTTTCTTGGGTAACTGCAGTTTTGGACGATCTTGACGGGGATCATCACTGAGCTTGACTCGTCCACGTTGAAATTCAGCAAACCAGCGATAAAATGTGGTTTTGGATGGCGCTTTATTACCAAATGCAGAAATCATCCAGTCAACACACTGTTTTTGTGTTAAATCACTTCGAAAGTCATAATAAATCATCGCTCTTGAATTTTCTCGAGTCAATTCCATTTTCTCAACGACTAAACAAGTTTGACAAAACCTTGTGACAAGACCGATAATCTTTTTTATATAAATAAATGGTATTCGCTTTTTAAAACCAAGGAATTTTCAATTTAAAAGATTTTAATATGACAGGAACAGTGGAAATATTCCATTCCCGATACTTTTAGTGCAGCCTAGTAACCATCTGAGCTATCACGGCTCCACGGTAGTATAGTGGTAAGTATCCCTACCTGTCACGGTAACGTACGTAACGATAAATAATTACAATATTGTTTGTTTAAATGTTATAACATAAATTAAACAAACAAAACATAATAATATAAAGTTTATTGCCTCTAAACTACACGTCGGTTATAACACGCTATTTTTAATATAGTTTTTTCGCCTTGTCAATATTACTTAGGAAGAATACCGCCAAGCTCCAAGCGCCATCATCTCTACACACATATAAATTAAATTGAAATGTTTGTCAGTAATATTCAAATGACATGCTTCTATTAAGCTCAGGGGATTAATTGCATGATTTTAAGACTTAAATAACTATTTTTAAAATGTCTATTCGAGATTATTTTCAAAATGGCTGAAACGATTGTGATGAAGGTTTAATAACGGACATAAAGCAACGCCAGGAGGGATTTAGGTCTAGGCTATATTTTATCCGAAAAACTTGTGAGATTTTGACAATTTTTTAAATAAATGGTCTTTAATTATCTTAAATCTAAATAAGATATATCTATAATAGATCCTATCTAGGCGATGCCAGGGCGGTTCATAGTCGACAAAAAAACGTTTTTTTTTTTAATTTCTTAAACCTGATAATAAATCGTAACGAGCGAACATTAAAACGAAAATATACATGGCGGCAGTCGGCAACGATTACTCGGAACTGGTTTTCCAATAAGATGCTCGTAACGTCAGATGAGCAGCCGAAAAATTGATTATTGCTCTACGGGAACCGGCCCTTACGGTTTAAGACATTTATTTCTCAAAAAGAACACTATTCACTTATCTTACCTTCTTACTTGTAATTAATTGTAAAAACTTTGGTAATTATTTCTTATTATTCGAGGAGAATTACTCACTTGTTCCACAAATTTAATTTAATATCTCGAATATGTTACCAATTTATGGCATGAAGCAATTTTAAGTGCTGATTTACCACCTGCTCCAAGGTGAAGGAAAACATCGTGAGGACATCTGCAGGTCTGAGAAGCAAGAAGCGGTGGACCCTTCCCTAAAACCCTCTCAGTAATAAAAGGAGGCCTGTGCCCAGCACTGGGACGTATATAGGCTGTAATTTTAACTTTAACATGTAGTTCACAGTTATAATTGTACCATTTTCATCTGTTTTCATTCGTGTTTGTAATTTGGCTCTTGCTAATCATAACATAATCGTATAAATAAGAAAAAAAATCGATCATTGTATGAATAGACACTTTCTATTAATTTATTGATAGTAAAGACTATGAAAACTTATATTGGTTAATTAAATAAACAAAACAAAGCAAATATATGTTGCAGAAGTGAATGGAAGAGTCGGAAAGGGACGTCCTGGGCGGAAGTTTGTCGACCAAATTGGCGATATACTAAAAATGGGCCAAATTAAGAGTACCCTTAACCGACGAGCATGTATGCGTACACGTGCTAAATGGAAGTCTGTAGTCTCTGCCTACCCCTCTGGGTGACAGGCGTGAGTGTTTATGTTATGTTAAATAAATCATTATTTGTAATATAGGTAACCAAGGATATGTTCGTACTGTTATATGTACTATTAGCTGTGCCCGCGACTTCGTGCGCATAGTTTTTTTGTAGTAATTTTTATAGTTTCTTATTTGAATCGGATTTTGATCACAATTTCATATGTTTTAATTTTTTTGCGCGGAACTCTAATTCTTTGTCTAATATTAAAGTTACTACTAATAATATAAGCTATTTGCCAGTGGTAGTTCCATAAAAATCAGTCAAGCCATTTTAGAGATTAGCCAGAACAACCAGTCAGACAGGCAGACAAACATTTTAAAAATGGTTTTTTGTTATAAGTACCGTAATATATACTTTCATACGTAGTAAAAAGCTGTTATTTTGACATTACAAACAGAGCGACTCGTTAAGAATAAAATAACAAATAATTAATTAACTCCAGTTGCGCATTGGAGCTGACACGCGCCATTTTTTTTTTAATTAAATTGGTTGTACTTCAGGAATAGACACATTTAAATTTGGAGAATAAATTACATTCTTAATTGTGACAAAATAGGAGATTAATTTTTTATGTAACTATCTAGACGATATTTGAGTTTGTCCTAAGTCCACTCGAAAGGCTAAACAATTTAACGTGTAGTAAAAAGTCAAACATGAGATTGACATACATTTTACAATAGAATATTATATAATATAATATATAGTGACAACGAACACACAGTCTAACTGACAGTAGTAAATGTTATGGCCCATAGACACCTACATCTATCGTCGATTAAGAACCAAATTGCAGGTACATTGCCACCCCTAAGGACTAATATGAAATGCATTGTTACCAGTGAAAA
This sequence comes from Parnassius apollo, assembly GCA_907164705.1. NCBI lineage: Eukaryota > Metazoa > Arthropoda > Insecta > Lepidoptera > Papilionidae > Parnassius > Parnassius apollo. The sequence goes on from CAJQZP010001359.1 coordinate 2,720,633, forward strand.
GAGTCTCGGGTTCTCTACACTCACCACACGAAACACAGCTGTAATAAGCTGTTATTTTACGCTTGTATTACTCGTACATACAGCTTGTAGTTCTCATAACCTAAACTAGCGGACGAGGCAATCACAAAGCAAACTCCATTAACGTCCATTTTCGTGTAAACCGCGGACTTATTTCTCATGAAAATGTTTATTCCCTTGGAGAGAATTACAAACTTTGTCTTTACACTTACTCCATCTTTTATTATTTTGGGATTTTTTCAATTTAAGTTATTTTGAAACGTCAACTATGAAAAAGAAGTAGATAAGAAAATATTACACTTTTTCATATTGATATGTAAAAGTATCTGAACTTCCTGAACTACAGTCGTAAGATATTGCCTACGATTGCCGATCACGTGATCCCGGATTCGAATCCAGGTTGGGTCGAAATTAGTTATTGGGTATTTCAGTCGAAAAATTCTCCGTGGCAGCCCAGAGTCTGGAAGTGTGCGGTGTTTTACTCTCCCACCTCGGACAGCAAGTAAAGCCGTTGATCCTACGTGTGTCGGATTGCCGTTCCATCGGTCTATGAAATTAATGCAATAGCGAACGCACATTTATGCTTGCTCACATACTGTGCAATATTATCCTGAGGGCTAATCTCCGTTCATACTTGCCACCGAAATTCAGTCTGGAGGATATTTTATAAAATAATTGTATCCAATAGTTTAAATGTGAATTTTACGTGCAGCTACATTATGGTTGTAGTACAAATGGGTCGGCTCGACCGGGGAAGAACTTCGCCCTCACAGAATACCAGCGTAAGGAAATGAGGCTTTAAATCTTAGTCATCAGCGGTAACAACGCATTCGTAATTTGATTCTTAATTGAGGGGGTATATGGGCCACAGCATTCACTTACCATCAGGTGGACTGAGTGCTCGTTACCCTTATTCTATAAAAAGAAAACCTAGTAAAATACTGACAGAAATGTTTACGATCATGTTTGGTCTTTGAGACGGAAACGTAAGAATTCCCTATAAAGGGGTCATTGTTCCTACACTGGTAAGTCCGTCTGATTGCATTTAAAACTTCTATGTAACACACAAGCAAAGGGAGGACGCTGATCGACCTAGCGTCCGTACGTAAGTATTACAATGTGGTATAGGATCTACCGTTCGTTCGAGGGTAGTGAACTTTCGTTCAGATTGTAAATCCATTTTTAAATCATATAATTTAGATTTTTTTTAAATAGAAGTAAGAGTGTCAAACTAGCAAATAATAATGTCTTCGAGACCCAATATCGGTCACGGTGGCCAGCCTCAACGGGTAAATAGCCATGCACGTAAAACAGGATTGTAGTGCTAGGTGTATAAAGAGGTACTAAAATCTAGGTTACCCCTTTAATTACATACGTATATAAATACATATAACTAAATACTAACAAACGTAATGGACATACACATATAAATAAGATAGTAATGAGAATTATATTTAGTTGATTCGTAAATAAGTTTAACAAGTTATATTTCGCAATAAGGCAATAGATTTTCTTTCACAGCCTCTACGATTTAGCCGAGTCTTGTTAACTACATCGTATTATTAAGTGACCTCAATACTAAATATCAAGTATGTTATTAAAATAAATTATCTGTGAACATTAATTATTTTATACTTAGCTGGTTGTACGAAATAATTTGATCTTAATTTGTGGGTCATTGCTTTCACCCCTTAGAGTGTTAGCATAAACGAATTAGGTCGATCTACGTTCACAGTTAACAGCATGTTAGAGACATCTTTATGCTATCATAACCCGGCCTAATCATTCTGCAACCTACTGGGATGTTTTCAATCAACTGCCTTATTTAGGGCTGTGATACGCTGCAAAGGTGATATCGATACCAAGTTACATAATTCTTATTAATAAAATTTTTGTCAATAGTGCAGTCCTAGCTGTGCTCTAAACTACCATTATGCGAGTACCGATTATACATATAGACTGATTTCCGCCAGCATTACTGAAATTGTAAATCACAATTTTAATCCCTGTTTTACTAGGTTATGACGGTGAAAGAAAGCTTCGTGAAGAAAACAGCATGTTTGAGAAATTAAAATATTTCTAGGACTTGCGAAGAACACCAACACTCATTGGGACAGCAAGATGGACTCTTATATTGTGTACATGGTCATTTTTCAAAGCGTAGCCAAATTTTAAACTTAAGTTTAAATATATTATTTACGATATACGTACCGTTACCGCAGTTTTTGAAAATACGAGTAAATAGGACTTCTAATTTTATTAGAAATTATCTCAAATTGAATGTGATTTATGGGCCACAAAGATTTTGCCTACCGATCGACCCTTACGAATGTGTGCATGCGCAGTAAAATAAAGCATTACTACGCATTTTGAATTTAAAAGATAAAAAGGACAGAGTGTTTGATCTTTTTTAAATTAATATTTGTTCACCATTTGCCTATATTACTTGTTCCGAACCTTCTCTGCAAAATCGGCCGGTTATTGCAAAATAATCCTGTATATGTAATTGATTTTTTGGAAACGCCTCTGTCAAATGTTTTTTACCTTCCACTTTTGTCTACGTAACTGTCATCTTTGAGAAAATTATATTTTTTCTTGTGCTAAACAAAGTTTGGTAAACTAAAAAAAAAATATTATTCGTTATTTCATATATGAACACTATTTTTATTCCACAAATAAACTTTTATTTGAATCATCCACTAATAGGACATCTACATCTATCCTCAAATAAGAATCAAAATACAGATGCGTTGTCACCCACACCACAAGATATGAAATGCCTTATTTCCAGTAAAAAGAGTCCCCAGACGTACACATTTCTGCTTGCTGAAGCTGCTGTTTCATGCTGGCTTCAATGAGTTCCTTTTCGAGGTGGTCCATTCGTGCCTCATCCTTAATATAGCTAGCGCATGACTCTACCACGACAAAAATATTTGTTTATTATTTCTTTTTTTATGCGAAAACCACACTATGAATAAATTTACTTTTACGAACATTATCGTCGACTCCTATGTAATATTAACCGTTGTTGGCTATTAATAAAATCTATAAGAAAGAGAGTATTACCAGGAGGGATAATGGTTATATTTTTATCTGAAAAAAATTACATTAATAGATCCTTTGCAGGTAAATTCATCGTTAGTAATATTTATAATAATAAGCGTGATAAAATACTGGAAATTAGTTCATTAAATTTTATATGACTTTCATAAGAACCTGTAATAATGTATTCTATTACGAATGTCTCTATTTGCGGAAACGACTGGAAATTATCACTGAACGTTTCACGCACCGAATGACAAGTTTTATGTGAACGAGTTTCCGCCATTTAAACCAATGTTTAACAACTTAATTACGTTCCACGAACTAAATTTTCGTTTTTGTGTATATAAATATATGTTCTGTATGATTTTTTTACAGATTAAAGGTGACAAACGAGCATTAGGTTCACCCGATTTTAAGTGGATGCTGTGGCCCAAAGACATCTACATCTATCCTCGATTATGAAACAAAATGCAGATGTATTGTATCTGAGATGGAATGCCTCGTTTCAAGTAAGAGCATCCGGTGCTCTACATTCACCATACGGAACATAGCAGCATTAAACTGCTATTTTACGAGGGTATTCTGTGAGAACGTTGTCCTTGGTTGAAATTTAGAATCGTTTAGCAAGAATTTAGGGGAGTAAGGTGTTTTATTTGGTAAAGGTTTGGTCCCCGATCACAATGTGTAAGTGGTATCATTATAATCGGGGACCAAATATCTACCAAATAAAACACCTTAGTCCCCCAAATTCCTGCCAAACGATTCTAAATCCAACCCGTGGTCCATTCCTTACTTAATGGTCTTTTCTTCACTGTTGACATTTTTTTATAGAATTATAGAATTCTGTGGCCCAAAGACGATGTGTATTTACCTTCGAGGGTAAAGCCAAATGCCTCGTTTTTCGTGAAAGAGTCTCCGTTCTCACCATAAGATCAGCACTAAGCTGCTGTTTCACTATTTCACAGTATCACTCTTCGACCTCTATAATAGTATATGGGTTAGTGGATTATCTGACGTCGTCACTACACGCTTCAAATTTTATTAATTTTTACAATAATTGTGACTAAATAACGAGGCACGTTTGGAATTAAATCGAAACTTTTTGAGGCACTCGGTTACTTTAATTTTAGTCGATAAGCTGAGGCACATCCCTACGGCGCTTCAGGACATTATTACAGCCGTATATCCGGTCAACGAACCCGACTACCCATATACACTCACCATCTTACCCACGTCCGTTTAACTAAAACCACCGTAAATAAACCCTTAAAGCCTCCCGGGACTTTTTCGTTTAATATGTAGAAGAGGGATTAAATTACGATGGTTGCTATTTTGGTGACAGTTTTTAGGCTTTAAGGCGTTAGATCAGTATCTTCTTTGTGAATCGTTTTTTTTTAATGTTTGAGGAAAATCCGTTACAAAATTCTTTTCTAATTCGACGATTGCAATTAATTAGTTTGTGTATGTTTTATCGTGGTAGAGCCACGCTGCAGCTATATTATGGTTGCAGCACGAATGGGTCGGCTCGACCGGGGCAGGACCACGCTCTCACAGAAATCACCATAAACTTAAATCTGAAATTGACCTAACCTAAATTTTAAAGGGACGAAACATGCATCGATAGGAATAGGGTGAAAGAATACACATCATCCGCTTACTATCTAGTGGACTGTGTGCTCGTTTGTCACTCTTATTTTATATATAAAAAAACTTGCATGTATGAGATATGAAAATATTTCGTGTGTGTTTGTGTGTGTGTGTGTGTGTGTGTGTGTGTGTGTGTGTGTGTGTGTGTGTGTGTGTGTGTGTGTGTGTGTGTGTGCGTGTGTGCGTGTGCGTGTGCGTGTGCGTGTGCGTGTGCGTGCGCGCGTGCGTGCGTGCGTGCGTGCGTGCGTCCGTGCGCGCGTGTGTGGGTGTGTGTGTGTGTGTGTGTGTGTGTGTGTGTGTGTCTGTGTGTGTTTACACATGTGTGACCCTCTCAATAACGAGAGGCCTGTGAATAACAGAGGGACTTATCAAGGTTGTAGCTTTATTTAATAGATACACGTAAAGTAGGATTTAGTGTTCACTGACCGATACAACTTATCATAAGTGAACTACTAAATATAAGACTCCTCTATAGATTGCCTCATATAGAGGGCATTTGCCATAGTTGCCACTCATAGCCGGCGGGTTCCTAGCCACAGTTCTTTTTTACACAGAATTTGTTTAATTAAATTTTGTGTAATAGAAATTTTTAAAATAAGGCTGACAAACGAGCACACAGTTCTACTTTCTCTACTTCCACTGATGGTAAGCAGATGCTGGGGCCCATTGACATCTAAAATTATCAATTAAGAATCAAAGTGCAGATGCATTGTCACACCAGGGGACTAATATGGAATGCCTTGTTTCCGTTAAAAAGGGTTTCTGGTTCTCTGATCTCACCATACGAAATTAAGCGGCATTAAGTTGCATTTTGCGCCGGTATTCCGAGAGAGCGTTGTCCTACTCCCTTCGAGCCAATCCTTTCATGCTACAACTATAATATAGCTGCGGCGTGACTCTGCCACGTATATAACCCCGCCGCCCAACTCTTGGAATCGTTTCCCTCGGCTGCTTCTTACTAAAATCAGGGTATGATATGTGGTAGTATATATTCTCACATTGTCACTACACAGTCAACGACCTATCACTTGAACTTTTTACATGTTTGCAGGCATCTGCAGTCAGCGCACGCGCGCTCCGATCGCAATGACTAACTAAACATGCGGGTGACAGCGCTCGTACTTGTATTCATATAAAATAACCACCAAGGGCCCAATGGTTAGAGTACCTTTTTTTAAATTGTAGTGACAAACGGTTTCTCAGTCCATCTGATGGTATGTGACTACTGCACCTCATGGATTCAACCAACTTCAAACAAAGAAGTCTGCAGGTGCGCTGACACTTCTGAGGACTAAGATAGAATTCATCTCAGTTAGAATTGTACCAGCTCTCGATAACGTACGGAAGGCAACAGTGGAGGCACTGCTGCTTGGCGATCTTCCAGACAGGGAAGGAATCCTATCAACTAGCTAAGTACCTGTGAATTGAGACAAAGTAAAAGAGTTATAAGAACAAAATAGCAAATAATGTTGAATTTTGTATTGTGAGTAATGGGCTGACGCGAACCGGAGGCCTAGTGACATCGCATTTGCATTTTGGTTTTTAATTTAATTTTATTTTTTATTTCATTTTATATAACGCGATTTTTTAGCTAATGTGAATATATTTTTGCATATTTTTTATTAAACAGGCTATGCCTTTCATAATAAATCTTTCTATTTTAAAGAAAAAATCCACCCCTGAAAAAATAAATCATGAAGTTTTTGACGCAGCTACTTAGATGACATTTTAATCATTACCTTGAGCTTCTGCTTAATCCATTTAAGTGTCCAAAAATTAATATTTTAATAAAATGTTAAACAAGCTTTAAAAAATTAAAAACAATAAAATAATTGACTTAAACGTTACACATAAATTACACAAGTACAAACGAGTACATCCAGATTCGTAACAATTATTTCCAGGTCACACAAAAATATTCGTTGTGTGCGGGATTCGAATACGCGACCTTTCAGAGCCGCAAGCCAATGCTATCACTGCGCTACGACGTCATCAAATTATAATTATACTATTATTGTCAGTTCTGTGAAGTAGGTTTTCACTGTTTACGTATATATAATGGAAGTGGAACTCAACTCAGATGAAACGGTGGTTACGTAGTAACAAGTGTATACATTATATTAATTTATAAATATACGAATATTTAAAAATTACTTTTATCGTTTTGCGCATAAATTAGGTTTTTTATACTAAGCTGTTATTATATTTTTGTTACCTTTTTGTAAATTTTCTAGTTTCATACAGTACGCTTAATTTTGAATAACACAAGTCAAGATAATAATAAAGTGTAATTATTTATTATTTTTACGCAAATACTACACATTGATCAAAACTACTTTTACGGATTTTATCGCGTTTAATTTACGTGATTTTTAATTCCCGACGTTTCGGGCTCCTCCAGCACCCATGGTCACGGGGGACTGAGGTGACTGACGTCACGATGTCAGTGTTAACCCGGAGTACCTTTAGCTTTTTAGCGGATCTTCAGCTTTTATTATTATTTATGGACCTTAGATCGGACCATGAATAATAATTAAAAAGCTGAAGGTGCTCCGGGTTAATATTGGCATCAGGACGTCAGTCACCTCAGTCCCCCGTGACCATGGGTGCTGGAAAGCACCCGAAATGTCGGGAATTAAAAATCATTTAATTTAAACGAGATAAAATCCGTAAAAGTAGTTTTAAACAGTTAAATTGTGTTAAATAAAAATAGTTTACGAGTATTTAATAATAAAATATAATATATTTTCTTTTCCTAACATTTCAAAGGCAGTATACGTTTTAACCTTCAAACAATATTGTATAACGGGAGAGGTAAAATAATTCCGCCAACGTGAATTATTCAAGTGAAGCAGAAACAAAATTCTGAACTGAATTAGTGTCGCCATATTTACTTGGGACGTTACTTTTCTTTTAAAACATTATCTCCGTACTAGGATTTTATCTTGTAACATAGAGGCAGTTTATATATACATAAATCTTAAAAGGACAAACCTCCAAACCTGAACAATTATTTGTTGGCTATATAAATATTCGTTGCGTGCAGGATTCGAGACGGGAAGCTGTTGTCTACAGACACCTACATCTATCATCGATTGAGCATCAAGATGAAGATGCTTTGTCACTCCAGAGTAGTAAAATGGAAGGACTCGTTACCATTGAAAGGGGATCCGATTTTGAACACTCACGATACGAACTCTTTTATTTCATTTTGTTGTATCACACCAGTATTTTGTGAGAGTGTGGTCATTTCCCGCAGCTGCAAGCTTAAGCGTGGTTCTGTCATGTAAGAAGGTCAAAGTCTTTCAGAAACTGTATGAGCTATAGCCAATAAGAATTAAAATTTGGGAATAAAATATTACAATGATATTTTATATAGAGATCAACGCAATATATTACCGGAATTATCTCAAACATTCCAGAAACTTAGGAGACACAGCTGTATAACAGCGGGGAGTCTGTCTGTGGTCGACATATAGACGTTGGACTCACTGGAGACTTGCCCGTTCCTTATGTCAATCAGATATAGAATTGAGAAATTGTATTAAATTTATCGCATTTCTACGGTTGTACTCTCATAACTTGTTACTTTTTTGAGCTATGGATGTATTGCATTTTCATCTACTCATCCTTATTTTTAACGTGGTAGAGCCACGGTGCAGCTATATTTTGGTGGTGGCTTTACGGATGGGTTTTCTTGAACGGGGTGCGAACGCGCTCTCACAGAATAGTAGCGTAAAATAGCAGCCTAATGCTAATGTGTTTCGTGCGGTGAGTTAAGAGAACCGGAGACCCTTTTTACTGGAAAAGAGGCATTACATCTTAGTCCCCAGAGGTGACAACAGATCTGCATTTTGATTCTTATAGAGGATAAATGTAGATGTCTATGGACCATAGCATCCACTTACGATCAGGTGGACTGTATGCCCGTTTGTCACCCTTATCCTATAAAAAATCTATTACAGCCTATAAAATACCACTGCTGATGATAGGCCCCCCTCACAGATTGCCTCGTAGTGGGGATTTGGCGATAGTTGCCACACTTGGCAAGCGGGTTGGCATCTGTAGTTTTTATTATTTTGAGTTATCTTGTAGGTGCTGCTGCTCATCTCCTGTTTCAGATTCCCTCTGTCGCCTCTTACGACACCCACGGGATGATATAGGGTAGTTGGTATTCTTACACCGCCACAAAAAATTATTAAAGAAAAAATTTTTGGGTTGTTAAGAATTTTTTTTAGAAAGTATTTTTATTAGAAATTATTTTATATACGTACTAATATAGTAATAATATTTTCATCTATTGCGCTGTTTTACATGAACAAGAATGATTATTATCTATATAATACAAACAAATTTATAAATAAGTATCAATTTTATAAAATTTAATTAATTGGATTTTCAACATTACTTTCAACAATTATATGTATCTGAGCGTGACAGTCACGCGAGTTCAGTGCTTTTTCCCCATCCCAAAAGTGCCCAACGTGCCTTACGAAGTTTTCACTTCAACAGTTTTACAAAATTGAATCAATTGGACTTCCAACATTACTTTCATCAATTTTATGGATCTCACCGTGACGGTCACGCAAGTTCAGTGCCTTTTCCCCATGCCAAAAGTGTTCAATGTGCCCAAAGAAGTTGTCACTTCAAAGGGTTTCACTTTCAAAAAATATTAAAAACTTCTTACTTATATTTAACTTTTAATGGACAGGGGATTTTTTTTCTTATGGATCTTAGTAAAAAGAATCATTAAAATTTGTTCAGCTGTTACCCAGTAACATAAACAAACACGTCGGATATAGAACCTCATACATTCTGAGGTCGGTTAAAACAATTAAAAAATGATCAGTTATTTTTATAAAAAAATATTATAAAAATAACCAGCGGATAGGAGACGATAAATTTCATGATTGCATTAGTAACGTGACATAAACGCAACCAACAGCGCTCCAGTACAAAGGTTGTAAATCTCCAGCTCGCGATAAGCATGAGAGGAAATAGAAAACTATTGAATCATATTTCAAAAAGGAAAATCTCAGTAACGATCAGGAGAAATTCATACGAGTATAAGCGTTTCTAGTTGTACAGCGGAGCGCAACAGGCATAATGGGGCATGCATTTAATAAAACAATGATTATACAATTACATATTTCTTTCTTTGATTCTTTATTTTGGTTTTAAAACTCACAACAACACAGAAAACAAGATATAATATTACACGATATTTCAAGTGATGCGAATATGCATTTGTAAATGTGGAAATGATTTTGACACAATTATCGTTTCGTTTATTGAAAGAGACTCTTTATGATGGACTCTTCCTTCCAGAAGCGGCCCCACAAGAAGTGTACCTGTTCAAGTCCCGACGGTTCGACAAAAATGAGATTGACTATTATGACGACCAAATTAGTCACCGAATGGTTAGAAGCACACTGATTCTAAACGAAATCTCGTCTAATAAAGACAACACTCCGTCCACTCGTGCTTTTATCCAAAGTCTCGAAACCTTTCAGTTCGAGTTAAAACAAAACAAATATAAAAACATTCAAAGCTTTGTATGTTTTATATTTGTGATTTTTATGTTTACAGTGCCCAGAAGACTGCAATGCAGTGGAGGATATGAATGATAAGCTCGTGAAAACTCCATGCGGTCGGAGTTAAGTTCTGCAAGACCCGCCGAATAAGAACACAAAAACTTTTTGATCACACTCTTATTTTCATGGCTGTTAGATGGCAAGTTAAGCGGTAGTATTCAGCAGATTTGACAACACAGAGGCAACTGAACAAACACTTCTCATAAGAAGCGATCGAACGGAACTAAGGCTCCTAAGTCTTTACCAGAGATCTGTCTGCCAGAAAAAGCCAACTTTCAAAGCTGAAGAACGATTATGGCAGCAATGTTTCCGGGACATGTGAGATTTTGAGCGAGATTGAGAGGTTCTATGGGCAGCTGTACACGTCATTATTGGAGCCACACGTGAGTGTAAGTAACAATCCACGAGCAAGTCTTATCTGAAACTACTCCAAGGATATCCCGAACGTCAGTCTGAGCGAGATTAGAATGGCTCTTCAGCACCTTAAAAATGGCAAGGTCTCAGGCGAGGATGGAATTACAGCGGAGCTCTGAAAGCGGGTGGAATACCGGTACTTGAAGTCCTTCAGAAGCTCTTTAATTCCGTTTTCCGTGGTACTATTCCGGAGGCGTGGAGCAGAAGTGCGGTAATGTTGTTCTTCGAAGAAGGCGACAACGCTCTCTTGAAGAACTACAGACCGATTTCTCTTCTGAGTCGCGTCTACGTGCTGTTTTCAAGAGTCATTATGAATCGTCTCGCATGCAGAATCGACGATTTCCAGCCTCCTGAACAAGCCTGTTTCCGAAAAGGCTTTAGTACCATAGACCACATACATACCCTTCGGAAAATTGTATAGACAAGCGAAAAGTACCACCTGTCACTTTGGCTTGCGTATGTGGACTATGAGAAAACCTTCAATTCTGTCGAAATTTGGGCGGTGCTACGGTCCTTTCAGCGGTGCCAAGTTGACTGTCAGTATATCGAAGTGCTGAAGTGATTATACAGTAGGGCTACGATAGCTATCCGAGTGTAGAACCTGAGTATAAAACTTATCCAACTGCAGATAGGTGTAAGAAATGGTGACGTAGTATCCCCGAAAAATGTTTTTGGCGGACCTCTTGAATTAATAGCCTTTTTGATTCTCTGTAACAGATCCTGAGTCAGACACAGAGACCTTTTATTAATTTTATACGCTTCACTAAGTATTTTCTTATAATTTCTTTTTCTCGGACGTACAGTTTCCTTACAATGTTTATCTTCACCACCAAGCATGTGGTGAGTCAGCACTTCAAAATGGAAATAGATGTTATTGGAACTGGCGGAAATCGAACTTAGGTTGCGGCTGTTACTTAATTTCCCAAACATACACAAAAAAGTACGCGGAAATGCAAAATAAAAACCATTATGATTATAAGTTTTTACTTTTCTTTTACAATTTTAAACCAGTGCTTGAGTATTATCCCACCTGATGGTAGCTAGTGATGCAGCCGAAGATGGTAAAAGGCACTGTCTTTTCGGGTGCAAGTATAGGTGCTGGCAGCTTTCACACATTTCCATTGTCTTGCTGTACACAAGACGAATGATGAAGTAAACCGTCTGCTTCGAATGCGTGGTAAGTTGCCGCTGACCCCTTCGATGTCGACTTACCACTCATTGATACTGACTGCGTGAGCATCTGGTTGTCCGATGGTGTAAGAGAGAGGGAGGAATAAAGTTATGCAATTCCACGTACTAGGTAAGGGGTGTAAAGGGGAACATACCAATGTTTTTCTTCAAATGTCAACCATGTCTGCACGTGTTGTACTACTGACAGACTATCGAGGATTTGGCGACCAACAGGGTGACACCATAACTAAATCGTATAATTCGAATTTGTTGCTTTTAGATATACGTATTTAAAGATATTTATTTAGTATTAAAAATATAATTACAACTGTTGACTTTAAAAGCTTTCAAACAATATGACAGCTTTTCACAAGTCCACTGCCAAACAGAGTCTCCCTCAAGGAACGACACAAACTGAGTTCGTGAGCCTTACATCCATTGGCTTCGTCAATGTAGTTCAGATTGTTACTCTCATCTACTATTCCAATACAATTTTTTTTAGCGACTGTAAAAGTTCAATTTACCGGAGACCTTTTTTACTGGAAACGAAGCATTCTCAGTCCTTAAGGCTGGCAACGCATCTGCATTTTGATTCTTAATTGAAGATAAATGTAGATGTTTATGGGCCATAGCGTCCATTGACCATCAGGTGGATTGTGTGCTCATTTGTTACGCTTATTCTATTAAAAAAAATTGAACCTGGTAAAGCCAATGTATACTGCAGCCTATGTATATTATAGTTGCAGAACTAATGGGTGCTCAACCTGTCTGTCACAGAATACCAAAATCAGCTTAATGCTGCTGTGTTTGCGGTGGCGAGTTTTGTTAGATAATTTTTACTGGTAGCGAGGCAGTCTTAATCCTCAAGAGTGATAACATTTTGATTCTTAATCGAGGTCAAATATCGGCATCTAGATGGCAGCATCCACAATCAGGCGCATTGTGTGCTCGATTATCAAGCATAATTGTATAAATAAATGTAGAGCCATCAAAATATTTGAGGCGTTGTGCAAAACTCATTAACTTAAAATTAAAATATCTTAAATGCCCGTAAAAGGGACGGTGTTTAGAAGAACACACATTAGCGTTTGTGTTATTTTACCGTTTACATATCTAAAACGATTGTAATTAACTTAATAGCTTTATTAATATACGAATGCTTAAAATGCCAACACTTTGAACTCTTTACATCGCGACGCGTGCTTTTCGCGCCACTAGATTGTGTAATCCGCCATGTTAACACACGTTTTAAAGAAGCAACGCAAATTAAAAGTATGCCATTATTTAATGTTTTCTAATTGTGATGATAATTTTGATTAATATTTTTTTTATTTCTTGAAGACTAGCTTTTATTCGCCACTTCGTACGCAGAACTTAAACAAAAAGAACCTTATATTATATCTTTAGAGTGACCAACACGTCTCAACAGACCAAGTCTCTACTGATAATGATTTCTTATGTTTACGCGTATACTACATTCATTCCAAGTCCCCAATTCTTTTCTACCCAGCATTTAAGACCTTCCTGAAGACACACCAACCGAATTTCACTCAATAACCTACGGATCTATAATAGTGGCCTTAGGACAAGTAGTTTATAACTAACAAGAAACCACTTGAAGCTCAGTTGTATTACTATTTTCTTAAAAACTATATCTACTATGGGAACATGTTTAAAATAAAAATTGAAGATCTATAAATTTTAGAAGAATAATCTCTTACCACCTTTATACGTTTGAAGTAAAAAAATGTTGCAAAACCATTTTACATCAGAACTTTAGGAGATAAAGTGTACCTTTTTTGTGCCAAAAGTTTAAGGAGGATTATCAAAAATCTTTGACTTTAATAGTTTTTCTATTTCACAAAAACCTCCATACTTTTCGGAAAAAAGCCTAGATCACTTATGGCTAGCCTTCTATCTGTTCCTAAAGTGTTATTAGAAACGGTTTAGCCATTCGGTAGATCAACCCGGACATATAGACAGAGATACAGACAGAAAATTTTAACAAATTTTTATGTGTTTTAATAGCGTTCAAATGTACCTTCTAAGAAAAGTAAAATAAAAATAAAAATGGACAATTGTTTTGGTATTGTAAAAAAACACTTTAATTTATTTACATGTATAAATGTATAGATGTTGATTAAAAATGATTTCTAAAAATGTAGTAAAATAAGCACTTAATAAATAAATAAATTGTTCCATAACCTTTTACTTGGAAGAACCATGCTTCACGCATGACCGAGGGAAGGACCACGTTCTCACAGAATACGAGTGGGAAATAGCAGTGTGTTTCATATGATGAGTGTAGATAACCGGCAACCCTTTTTACTGTTTCATCATTTTTTAACATTTCATCTTTAGTCCTCAGGGATGACAACGCATTAACATTTGTTTCTTAATCGATGATCGATATAGATGTCACATCATACACCCACCATCAGGTTGAATGTGTGCTCGTTTGTCAGCCTTATTATATATTAAAAAAAAAACCTTCTCAGAAATGTATGGAGGCCTGTGCACAACAAGAAGGTTGCTATACATGCCGTAGTTTCAATTTAATTTTTTAAATTATACATATGAATAATCTGAGCAATGTAAATATTTGTTTCAGGTAACACTGCCGGTTTATTATGCCAGTGCTGGTTGACATTTTGAAATGTTAGGAAGCTTGTAAAGAGCAGTTTGTTAAAACATACCTGAGGTAAATAAATTTGAATATTTTACATTTTAATGGTATAATGTCGACGCATGACTTAGTCTAATTAACTTATGTTAAAGAGCGACTCTTGGTTCGAGTCACAGCTATCACAGTTGTACAATACCTGTGCTAAAGTAAACGCAACCTTTACATTTTATATTTTAAATGTAATCTGTTATTAAGGCAATTTATGGGTGATACATATGTTCAGCATGGGATTTTTATAGTCTGTAGTGGATTATATAGTATAATAGTTAAGTTAGTTGGTTCAATTCTTCCTCTATTTTTCCCTTTCCCACATATGCCTATCTCTCACATGTGATCACGAAATAGTTAGGCGAGTATCCGAACTGAATCATCAATGCGCCTTCCTTGTATAAAGAATATAAACCATGTCAAAAATTGCAAATGCATGAGGACACTGTCGGGCAAGGGTGTTTGAAAGTTTGTGTAGTGCATGACTTTTTGAGAATAAATTGAAACTAATCATGGTGAATAAATTTAGTGTAATAATAGATCATCGGGCAAGCATTCGCAAGGCCGATTGCCGCCTTAAGTTCGTCTTTTCGTAGTAGCGCCACGTTGCAGCAATATTATGGTTGTAGCACGAATGGCTCGGCTCGAACGAGGAAGCACCACTCTCTCACAGAATACCAGCATAAAATAGTGTTTTGTAAGCAGGGTGTACAGAACCGGAGACTTTTTTTACTGGAAACGAGGTATTCCGATCTTAATACTCAGGGGTGCAAACACATCTGTATTTTGATTCTTAGTATGAATGCAGATGTCTATGGGCCACAATATATCCTTACCATGAAATAAAATGTGTGCTCGTTTGTCACCTTTAATTCACATAAAGAGACGCATCAGCAGTCGTCTGTAGTTACGAGGCACGGCCACTGTGGCACACACACAGGCACTTTGTGCCATGAGATGAGCGGCATTTCAATTTTTCTCCTGAGCTTTATTATTTTGTTTCTAATCCGCGACAGTCATGTCAATCTACGCATTTAATTAATTTTACGCATAAAATGCATTCTACCAATCATTCGTTCACCAATAGCTCGGCCGCGCCGCCATACTATCACGTTTATGGCGCCAAATTGCTCAATCAACCTGAAATTGGTTTGCTTGTTTAGATATGTATTTTATAAATTACTAGCACTGTCTATGTCTCGCAATATATACTTGTCAGAGTCATGTTGCAGCTATATTATGGTTGTAGCACAAATGGGTCGGCTCGACCGGGGAAGAACCACGCTTTTACAGAATACCCGCGTAAAATAGTGTTTCGTATGGTGAGTGTAGAGGACTGGAGGCCCTTTTACTGGAAACGAGGCATTCCGTCTTAATACTTAGGGGTGACAACGTATCTGCATTCTGATTCTTAATCGATAAATGTAGATAGATATCTATGGACCACACCATCCACTTACCATCAGGAGGATTGCGTGCTCGCTTGTCACCCTTATTGTATAAAAAAATTGAGTAATTATAGTTATTATAAAATACTGAAAAATATAGTAATTTTAGTTATTATAAAATACCGAAAAACGGAGTAATTTTAGTTGTTATAAAATACTGAAAAATAGAGTAATTTAAGTTAATATAAAATACTGAAAAATAATTATACAATAATATTCTTATTTAAAAATGGTTCGGAGAAAACTTTGCTTTTGGAAACTTAACGGGATATTTTTAAATATAAGGGCTTACATTAATATTTTAAATTTTATATATAAACTATTTAAATCAGCTTGGTTACTGAACTTACTTCCAAGGTTTTATATCCATTCATTTATTTCCAAATATTTTAATAATACTTTTTTAAAGTTGACAAGCATTAAACTTATCTAGGATTTTGTTATAAAAACCTAGACACATCTCTATTAATGACTAACTCAAGTACACACAAGTTTGTTTTAGTTCCAAATATTTACTGTATTTTTTTTATTTCAGCTAGTTATGTTTCTATGAACAAACATTTCATTTTCATAAATATATTTCGAGGCCAAAGTAAATGTTTTGACTGAGAGATTCTTCACGAATTAAGTTATTTTTCCTTACACTTATGTATTTGCAAAACACATTTTCCTCTATTATAAAAACGTTACATCAGATTCGAACTCTCTTAGGAATATTGGCGTGTAGTGCTTAATAGCATATTAATATTTTCTATATTTCGTTGATGATCTATCTCATCATTTCGTACGCCTTGTCAATGCAGAGTACTAGTAGACTACAGTTCTTCATTGTAGGAGTTATATTATGTAGGTTCATCGTTTTAGCCGTCATTTCCTACACGGGAGTTTTTGGTTCGGCGCTACACAGTCGTATTGTAATAAAATGTATATAATACTGCTATTATGTATATATATATGTGTGTATATATATATATTATAATGTGTAGTATAAGTAAGTGACTTCAAGTTTCCTGTGTTAAATATTATCCCATGTTTTACATGATGGACGTTTAGGAGTGATTGAGTAACAAACTGACATTCATCGAAAAATATGTTGACAAACTTTAAGAAATACCCTATTAGTATCTATATTATACCAATATCTGGCAGTAGTCGCCGGAGCTTAATTCGGTAAGATTAATTTAACATACTCATCAAACCTTTTAGTCAACGCACTGCATGTAAACTCATAATGTTATTAAAATTAATTGTTAATTTTAATAATTATTATAAGATTACAGTTAAAAATATATAACAAGTTAAATTAAAAATTAATAATATAACCTTTAAGAAGTTAAATATACGTGTATGTCTTGTTCTCGTTATTCAGTTCTAAACGTTTATAATAAGGTAAAGTCTAACTCTATAAATCAGATACGTTAAAAGATATATCTTAAGTCAGTTTAGTGTACAGTATACATAATAATAATAATCGCGAGTTCTCGCTTCACAGGCTTGTCAATCCGACTTCAACAAACCGCGTACTACAGTTATTATCACATCTCACAACCACGGATAAAATATTATAAATTTAATCAAACAAATGCAGTGAATTACTTTCTGACCATATTTTTTTCTATGGCTTTCTATGGCTTCTATTCTATGGCTTCTATGGCAGGTTCCTTCTATTGGCAAACAGAGGATGTTAAACTAAAAATACATTTTTTCATTCACGTAATACGTGTTCAGTTTGATAAAAATTTTAACGAAAATTCCATTATTTAATATTAAAGTTCAAAGTTTATTATTTTTAACAGGTTAAATTAACAGTTATAACTTTTTATCTTCAACTCTAACGTAAGAGCACACTTTCCAGTGTTGTGCATGGCACGGGTGAAACCTGCCAAGTGAATTGTAAGGCTTGAGGCACACTGCGGCATCTAGCGAGTATTTTTAGAACGTTGAATCCGATGCTAATATGTGCTATAAATAGAAAATATAAGTCAATTTTTCCTTTGTTAAGTAGACATACGTAATAGACCAATTAAGGCCGGGATCTAATAACTATACACAATTGTGCTTAAGCCATTTTCAAATAAATAAATTATTTTGCATATCTATATACAGTACGTGAGGATAATAATATGGTCATCCGGAAAATGTGGCCACTTTCGAATAACTCAAAAACTACAGCTTTGTTTGCATAGATAGCTTAGTGATACGATAACTCTTCATCAGTCAATCAAATAATAAGGTGAAAAGGGCTCTTTATGGACGCCATTTTAATAATAATATTATTAATAAAGCATTTATTCATTACCACCAATAAAATTACTTTAAGCAGTACACACAGAAATAACCAAAATTACATAGTGTAGTAATGAATAGGCTCTAGATCAGCATAAATGTTGCAGTTGCCCACAACGCTGTTATTTTACCAGCGCCCAACAAATGAAGAGTACAGTACGCGTATCCCTGCTTATATTACATTTAATCACAACTGTTCATATTAGAGTACATCTCGTATCATTTTGACATTTGATATTATAGTAAAAATATTTTAGTGGATTTTAGTATGGTGTAGTGTAGTTAGTTTTATTTAAGTTGATTTTTCGAAGTGTTTCTAATTATTACCAAAGCGTGTTTGCTACTTTTCTCATAATATATTAGTTGTAGTATACGACTTTGTGTTTTTGTCTATGTCCTGCTCCTAGTTTGGCTTTTATAGAGAGGCACAGCCTAAGATAAGACCGTATTACCCTCACGTACCTTAACCTTTAACAGAGTAAAATAATATTTACGGACTTATTAGGGAATCTCAGAATTTTCGTATACTTTGCAACATTACAGATAGAGGGGAGGAATTAAACGAGCTGATTGTAGCCTATTATATATCCAACGGTCTATTGGTCGTAAGCGCGACTGCTGATCATATGGTCTAGGCTTCGAATCCTCTGTCGGACCAAAATCAGTTAATGGGTTTTTCTGTCAAGAAACTCAGTAGCAGCCCGAAGTCCAGAGTCAAGATTTGCCAGTGTTTGATTCCCGTGCTTCGGAAGCCAACAAAAGCAAAAACTAAACTCTAAAGTTACAGCACTTTACAGCGACAGTAGCTTAATGGCAGGGCGCGGACCGCGAACTCAAAAGGTCGTGGGTTCGAATCCACTATTAGACTACTGGCGTGAGCCACTCGTAACACAAGCAATTTAAGCTTACCACGAGTGGTTAAGGGGAATATTAGTAATGTTTATAGCATTGTTAATATTCTTTAAAAAAAAACAGCAACCCATGAGCTGTCCCTGCTCATACGACGTAAGCATATACGACAAGATACATTTACTTCATCTTCATCATCATAATTGCAGCCTATTAAAAGTCTGCTGGACATAGGTTTTCCCATAGGTTCCCTCATAGGGGGGATATTTTCCATAGTTGCCACGGTTGGCAACTGAAGTTGTTTTTATTATTTTGAGCTGTTACCAGGAAGATGCCCACCTCCTGTTTCATTTCATAAGAATACCCCACTATCCCAATCACCCAATATGATGCCGTGGTGATTGATGTAAAAGGTGGCAGAGGGAAATAAAATGTTTCCTTGTAGTCGACAATTGTTAGAAAACTAGTTATTACTAAAGCTATTTAGAACGCTAGCTAGACACATCCCGAGCGTGACGTATACATGTCACACGTGAGCCAGATTTAGTTGATCCGCCTGATTTCCCTAGGGCTTGCCCAAACACGTTGATTTGGCGACAGGTACGTTGTTGACAGCAGAAACACGTGTAATTTATTATAACTTAACTTAACTTTTCTTCTACGTGACATTTCGCGTATCTTAAAAGCTATTTTAATAATAAATTCAAAAATAAATTCAAAACATATCTTCTAGATAAACAAAAACAAGGTGTTCCCAAAAACTTCGTTTGCCAGCTATAAACCATGGCATTTTCTTTTTTTCTTTTACCAACCCATCATGGTTGGCTAAGTCATTTAGGTACTAGCCTTAAATAGATACGCTGTCTTACACATCTTTTCCGTAATTTTTACTAAATTAAACTCAAGATATAAATCGTAGAGCCGACAGGACACCTCATTTACACATAATTACACTACAATAATATTAACGTGCAAAAAAATGTTTTATTCTTTCTTTCTTTATGATTATACTATTGTGCTTATTTTCTTCTCGCCACCTTGAGGGTAATAGTTGAAAATCAGTGTTTGCTCTCTGAGCAATATTAATCGCTGAGCTATGACCCATTTGTTAAACTGCAACACACATGTACATTTAGATCTTAAGTTTATGTATTTTTTTTATAATACTTTGATTTGTATATCTAGTTTAGTCACTGAATTTACGTGTGTGATTGGAGAAACAAATAAACGCTTCTTATCTATCTATCTATCTATTTTAAATATATATTTTTATAGAATAGGGTCAACAAGTGAGACCAGAGCGAACTTAAGTGGATACAGCGCCTATTAGACATTTATATCCATCCTCGACTAAGAATCAAAATGCAGAATGTTGTCACCCCTAATTACAAATAACAGATATCTCGTTACCAGTAAAAAGGGTTTCCGATTCTCTACACTCAACATACAAAACACTGGCATTTTAAGTTAAAAAAAAAATTGTATGTAGTTAACACACGGTATATGTTTTTTTTTGTAAAATAAGGGTGACAGATAAGCACACAATCCACCTGATGGTAAGTGGATGATTTGGCTCATAGACACCTCGATTAACAACCAAAATGCTGATGCGTTTTCACCCCCAAGGACTAAGATAGAATGCCTCGATTCCAGTAAAACGGGTCTGTGGTTCTATATACTCACCATAAAAAACACAACAGCATGGAGTTGCTATCTTACGTTGGTATTCTGTGAGAGTGATCCTTCCCCGGTCGAGCCGACCCATTCGTGCCACAGCGATAACAAAGCCACAGCGTGGCTTTATCACGTATAAAAACGATGTGTTCTAGTTCAACTATTGTGGCATCTTTTGGATACCATTATAGGTTATTAGCACTCTAATGACCAAATTCAAACGCTATTCAATTTTGAGATGTCGTAAGTCTCGTGTATTCCTATCAAAGAAAAAGGGAAACTATGTAATACGTGTATCCTTCCACGTCTACCGTATCGATGTCAAACATGAACTCTAACAGAACAACAACTCAAAACAATCCAAGTATGTCAGAATGGAGAAAGAAATGTAATTGGAGTTAAAAGAAGAGACAAGATAATATTACAAAGTATAAAGAACAAAACTTAATTTAAAAACGACTGAAATGTAGGTGGACAGGACACATGCTAAGAGAAGAAATAGAAAAGTGGACGAGACTGGTAACGGAACGGCATCCGCGAGATAGTAAAAGGAACAAAGGTAGACAAACTAAACGTTGGGAAGACGACATGAAAAAGATGGCTGGTCCATTATGGGCACGTACTGCAAAAGACAGGACAAAATGGAAGGTCTTACAGAAGGCCTTTGTCGAAGGACAAGCGTAAAACCGCGGCTCTACATTATCGTCGTGAAGCTTCGTAAATAGGCGTGAACGTGAATGTGGATGGTTTTCGCGGGTTTCACGCGCGTTCACGCCTGTTCCCCGATCAGAGTAGGTATTTTGTCCCGCGACAAAGGGTTCACGCACCCTTCGCGCACATCCACATTCACGGCCCCGTGCCAGTTTGTTTCGGACTACAAAAGCTATACAGAGACTCAACTAACCAAACAAAGGTAAAAAAACCCAAAACCGGCGTACGGACGATGTATTTTAGTCATACACCATCTTCTTTTCTTCCAACGCTTTCTAATGAATTTCTTGTTTTGGATGCCTAATTAGTGATATGTTGCCACAGCAAATAAAGTTATTGCAGCAGCAGCTTCTACGTCCGTTTCACAGCGGGCTTCCCAAACGATTGTGAGCACCCCGTGAATGTGGAGGGCAAGGCTTTCGCCGTGAATTCACGTGTGAATATACGCCGTGAATTCACTGTGCAGCCGCCATAAAAGAAAAACTGGTTGCCGAAAAATAGTTAAAAGATGTAATCGTCGAATACAATTAAGTTACTTACATATAGTTATAATAACAATGTTATACTATGTATGTTATCAAGTTACAGCAATAGAGGCTTATTTATTTAAGTCACGTGTTGTCAAAGTCACTTTGACTTAAAGTGATACAGCGAGAGTTACCGTCGTCCAAAAATTAAGTTGTATTTGATTATTTGGCCATAAGGCGAGTGAGATCACGTATGTGACAGAAAGCAATAGATAGAGAGCTACTTATTTGTCCCAACCTGTATCCGATAGAACACTTACGTAATCAGAGCTAGCTCAATAAGGATATTATAAAACGAGTGACATGCCTAAGTCGTGACTCGTACAGATAATATCTAATTACGAAATCGAGTGAATTCAGATAACGAATTAGGATTGGCATTAGTACTAGCTATTATATTAGGAGATCATAGACATGCAGCGTCTTGTTTTTGCCATGTAACATTACTCCACAAAAAAAGCAACCCAACAAAAAAAAAAAATAAAAAAAAAAAAAAACACCAAAAAAAAAAAAAAAAAAAAAAAAGGGTCATAACGCCAAACAAATAACATTTATTAACGCTCACCTAAAGTTGCAAGCAAGGCCGGATGCAAATACCGAGTCTAATGCACGCGGCCTTGCCGATTGCGACGTGAGATCGCATTTCTTCACAGCCGCCGGTCGCCCACCCACAGCGAGGCGAATGCGAGGCGGTGTTTGATCTGTTTAATTCACACTTGCGTAATGCAAGTCTGGGGCGTGGAGTTCCCTTTCGCGTGGAACTAATTCCAAATGTTACAGTTTGAAGTTTTAGCACGGCTAGTGTTTACAGTTGTCATGCTTAATTATTAAAATAATGAAAAAGAAAACTATAGGAGTATTGGTTGATAGAAAAAACGTTAACAGTCATTTATTGGACTCTATTATACAGGATTCTGACTATAATCACTTCAGAAATCACTTTTACTATATGGTTAGTACCAAGCACAATATTTTATAACCAGACTGACCCAGAAGGAGGGTACCTAATATTTTTCGAGAGAATGTATGTATATATGTCTATTTTTGGCACGCTTTGTAGCCTGAATGGGTTAACGGATTTTAACATGCGAAGTATCTAATGATTATCTATGCAAAATGAACTATGTCTATGTATATTTTGCATAGATCGGACCATAAACAATAATTAAAAAAAAGCTGAAGGTACTCCGGGTTTAACAATGACATCGGGACGTCAGTCATCTCAGTCCCCCGCATGGGTGCTGGAAAGCGCCCGGAACGTCGGGAATTAAAAATAATCGTAAAATAAACGCGATAAAATCCGTAAAAGTAGTTTTAATCAATATGCGAAGTATCGTTAGATTAATCTTAATTGTGGGAGTGAGATATGCTATAAAATATTTATTTGTTTCATCTGCAAATACATTTTGATTTTTGATTAAATATTTAAATCATTAATCTTGCGTAAGATATAATCGAGTAAAAATTTAAAAAAAATCTGCCGAATAATTATTTCTGTAAAAAGCATTTTTTAACCTCTGAATTACATAATTTCCACACAGCTATTTCCAAAGGTCAGTTTTTAGAGCAACTAATTTTAAGAGCTATTCTCTGTTAACAGTAAGAGGTTATTTTTAAATTTGTTGTTACTTTACTTTGTAAAATTGTTGGGCAGTTTATATACAATTAACCCTTCAAGCGCCATAAAAATCCCATGCAGTCGCATGCGCCCGGCAAATCCCGAGCGGTCGCTTGCGATCGCACCCACCTACAGCACTTAAAACCATTAAAACTTATATTTAGAGACTACTTTTCTATGAATAAGTTTAGCATTATAAAATTTATGCAAAATTCTCTATCTTGTGGTCTAAACAAAAGTAAAAAGAAGTAGGTCTAGAAAAACGAACGTAGATTATAAATAAATATTCATTGGATAACAGTTTTTAATTGCACTAGAGGATAGAATATTTCATATTGATTATATAATGCCAAACTTCTTCATAGAAAAGTAGTCTCTATATATAAGGTTTTATAGGTTAAAGTGCTGTGGATGGGTGCGACCTCATGAGACCGCTACGAATTTGACGGAACAAAGCCGTGGTCTCACGAGACCGCTAGGGGATTGAGAGGTTAATACGATAATTGTGAACTGTCGAGTTTGGTAATAAGTGAGTAGAGTTACATTTTTGTCGTATTTCCTAAGATGTTTTCATGAAAAAAGAAAAAAATTAAAAAGGAAAGAACATATTTGTTTATTGCTGCAACTTACTTTTACAGAAAATTTATTTTACAAAACAAAAGAAAATACTTAACAAGGAAATGTATAATTTATAGTCACCAAGTACATAATGCTAAGTTCACTTTAAAGGTAGAATAATTATATATTATTTACACTAAACTAGCTATCTTGAATATCTCTATTTAAATGTATATTTTTAATCAACTAATAATATATAAGAATATCATGACATACAGAACAATATTAAAACCAGGGTAAACAACAACTTTATAATCCTGTAATACTCACTTTAGGGGTGGAATTTTCTCAGCATTTCTTGTGGGACAAGTACACATACAAAAAAACATATCATCGAAATGTAAGCCTCCTGTTTTTTTGAAGTCGGCCAAAAATCGCTTGTGCTGGTCGTATGCTTTAACACAGTCAAGTGGAATGCAATTCTTCGCACTAGTAACTCAGTTTTCTAAACTCCCGATCCGTCACAGGTGGTAGTTTTGACATACTGCCGGGCCGTGACGGCCGGACAATGCAGACAATGAACTGTCGTAACCGAAAAAGTGTTCGGAGCTCTTTTATTCATTAGATTCGCCGCTTACACACTTTTACCTAAAACAGTTAGACTGCAGGCAAGTCGGACTGGCTTGTGGACCTGCGATCGCTAATCCGCCTACAAAGCGTTGGGATTAACCCAAATCTTCCCTATTACAGCAGATACCCATGTCCTATACTGAACTTCTACTTCACCGTCAATGATAATAATAATGTCCTCCAGACCGATTTCAGTCACGGCGGCCAGCCTCATCGGAGACTAGCCTTCGGCTTTGGACAGGATTATAGTGCCCAAGTGTGTTGAGCATCAAGCACAGGCGCACTCTGTATTACCTCACTCTCATTATCCGATGAGACAGTAAACCAACACGACCGATGAGCGATCAGGCGCAGGACCAACGGCTTTACGTGCTTTCCGAGGCACGGGAGACAGAAACTACAAACTTCCATTTGGCACGATCCTGACACATCTCTCACGATTCTTTTACATACGTATATTTACGCACACATGACAGTGAGCTAAATGTTCTCTTAATTTGACCCATCTTCAATATTTCGCCAATTTGGAAATTTAAAAAGTCTTTTTTTCGATGAAACTTGTATGAAAGTAAAGATGTACGTAAAACCAATACATTTATTAGCAAGGATGTTGCCAACAAAATTTCTTTGGCGATTACCAACTTAGTGAAGTTATTTTTTATAGAAGAAAGGGCATCGAGCATACGGCTCACATGATAAGTGACTACCGCCACCTTTGAGCAACTGCAACACCAGGGGAATTGCAGATGCGTTGATGGCCTTTTAAAAAATAGTAGTCCCTTTTCTTGAAGGTCCCAAGTCGTATCGATCCGGAAGTTAGGCAACGGTCCGTTATTTAATAATCGCTTTGTAATTAAATTCCTTAATATAGTCTATAATGAAATAACAGGTGTTTGCGGCATTAGCTGCGGCTGCTTCGGCAGTAATCATTTTAACTATCGGTGCGAAATCTTATTCGAGCTTTAAACTCGCTGCGGATTGTGTAATGAGCGTGACTCTCGGATTTGTAATACTGCAGACGGCACCTTCGGATAGTAATTACGGCATTCCACTACTCAGAAATGTGACGCGTGTAATAACTATTATTTAGAGGCTTATATGGACCCCTTTGAAGTATTTAGTAAGGTCACTACGTAATATGTGTTAGGTAAGTATATGAACAAACAAATTCACTAGATGTTTCAAAGGCGGGCTGCGGGCTGTTCGAAAGAGATACCGCGGCTCCGGAACGTAAGGGCACTGAAGGAACACGGATGGTTTTTAGTCAGTAAAAGTCTGACACTCCCTTACGCTCCACCCAGAGCGAAAGGGGTCATTAGGTGATTTTCCATCCGCAAAAAAAAAAAAAAAAAAAAAAAAAAAAAAAAAAAAAAAAAGATGTTTCAAAGGCAGGGTAACCTTTTAGCGGCAATAATAAAGTGGCCGTTTATCGTGTAGTGGCTGTGTAAAAATACCCACTACCCCATATCATCATAAGAAGCGACAGATGGAAAGAAACCTGGACATAGGCAGCAGCGTCTTCCTAATAACGACCAAAAATAAAAAACCGCGGGTGCCAACCACTTGCCAAGCCAGCCAACTATGACCAAAATCTCCATTATGAGGCAAGCTGTTTGGAAGGCCTGTGGTCTGTAGTGGAGTTTAACAGGCTGTATCAGTAACGGTACATAGCTGCAGCGTGATTCTGCGAGTCCAAGGTATTACAGCAGCCGCATGGAAGTTTGATGAAGCGATGGTCCTATTGTGTGTGGAGTACTGCTATCATTTTTTTATAGAATTAGGGTAATAAACCAGTACGCAGACCACCCGATGGTAGGTGAATCATTTACATATTTACTAGATTAAGACTAAGATAGAATGCCTCGTTTTCAGTAAAAAGGGTCTCTGGTTCTCTACAGTAGAACAAGGCTACTAGTTTTAGCTGGTGTTCTGTGAAAGCGCGGTCGTTCTACCATTCGTGCTGTAATCTTGATATATCAGCATAACTTTACCACGTATAATATAAATTGCTACCTTTAAGTTTCGGTCTAAGTGTAGGTGGTAAGGTGGTAGGTGGTGGTAAAGGTGATCTCCTGTCCTGTGAGCCTTTTGGTTTTTCTAGGGGAAGTATCAAAAAGTGGACATAGGATAATTCCATGTAATTATGAGTTATTCTTCTCCCTTCCACCATCGGACTACTGCATATTAGGAGTCTCAACGCCTTTGTTTATCGACATATATGCATAATAAACAATTACATATTTTGCTTACCTATTCGTATATGTAATGCGTACACGAATAAATTTTGTTTTTGCGTCTGCCTCTCCATTCGATTACAATATAGATGTCTCCAAGGCAAGAGTGAATTGGATATATTGGGTTTAAGCAGTGCGCTTTGTTTATTGTCTATGACTACTACACCCATTTACTATCAATTAGAATAGTGATCAAGTATAAAATTATAATATGTAGGTATATCTGTCTGTTACGCTGTTAGTCAATAGCTTATTTAAGAGGCTGATGCGGGACATTCACAATCATAAATATATGTTCACTAGATCCAAAAGCCGTATTAAAATCCACTTGTTTCTTAGGCTCGAGAAAATCACAAGTTGTGTTGCAGGCCGGAACGGGTACTATGTTTAACGATCGAGCTCTGTGTATTTATCTCGCAGTGAAGCTGCGTTAGGAGTTACCATCGGTAGTTAATGCATAACATTTATATATGTCGTAGTCTGATAGTTAAAATTGGATAGATCGTGATTTGGCTAAACATTTATTGATTGATTTGATGATTTGGCCGATAATTTGTAATTATGTTTTTTGTTAACATTGCTAAAAAATACGAAAGCATCTATCCAGTAATATCAGTCATCGAGGTGGGCAATCAAAGCTGTGAACTTTTGTCTAATAGATAAATTAGGTACAAAGTGATATGGGAGATAAATTACCGGCAAAATCACGAAATGGCAGCGTATTATTAAATACCCAGGATCTGCTTACTTATTTATACGTTTAAGTAGTTAAGGAATTAAAAAGTGAAAATTAACCGCGTGAGATTAATGATTTCCTATATTAACGCAAACACTACACATTGAATATATTTTTTTTAACTATTTTTAAGGATTGAATAAAAATTCGTAAAAATAGGTTTGTTCAATATGCGTAAAATTAGTTTCATTTAAAGTCTTTATCTGTTTACGGCGACTGAAACGGTACTAAGGTATATTGTATAGAAGAATAATGATTAAAGCTCAGAATTCAGAATGTATTTTTTTATTAATTTTACTTGTTTGAAGTCAGTTTTTACTTATTATTAAAAGCTATTTTTTTAATTGAATGTTTGTTTGTAAATGCTCCCAAATTTATTTATATGCTACGAAGATGTTTAAGAGACAAATGTTATAGACTATAATATAAAGTAGCAACCAAGGCTGACGACTATGGAAAATATCTCCCCTATATAAGACAAGATATGGGATCAGCTAACTTCAGCAGTGGATATCGATAGACCGTGCTTTAGCTTTTGTAACTTCTGATAGATAGATGGATGGACAGATGGGATAGCACGTATATAAGGTACCATACTATATTAAAAGTGGTAGAACGAGGCTGTGAAAATAACGGCATATAGCATTTACAAAGCTTTGTTGTAAACCGGGAACCGAAGTCTATTTCCAAAGGCTGTAAGGGCAAGCGGAGCTAAGCGCTTATTAAATGGTAATCAGATAGGCGACGATTCTGCATAAACAATACTTACGCTTGACGTAATATTGAGTCTTGTGGCGAGTCTCAAGTATTCAATATTTATAAATTGTGCATTGATGGAAGAAAAATCATCAAAAATTTGTGATTAGACATGATGGTATGTAGTCACGCCACAAGCAACACGTAAAGTAAAAAAGTAAAGTTACAGCCTATATACGTCCCACTGCTTGGCACAGGCCTCCACTCATTTCTGAGAGGGTTTCAGGACAAGGAAGTGTCCGCCGCGCTAACCATCTAAGCTACCACGGCCCAAACAAAGCCCAAAGCAAAACGTACCGAAGCCTAAATCGCGCTATCAAGCTTCCGTAGCTACCGCGCTATATATAGAACATTAACCGCTTCCCGGTTCCCGGGCTGATCACCTTGCCCGGTGGGAGATCTCCCCTTTTCTTTCTACGGCTACATTGGTAATCACCCGACGTGATTTGATCATGCAGCAACCTTCAGAAACTTCAACTTCAAGGTTCGTCATCGTCGTCAAGTACTCCATCCATTCGCTTCCGAGCAGGTACCGTCTACAGCCTTGACATGCTGCAAGTCATCTAGCTGTACAAGGTTCATAGCAGCACTGGAATGGTAATGCTTCCTGATCTTCAAGCTACTCTCTGCGCCGCAGTGTTCAGCACGGCTCTGAGCCTTACTGCTCGCTTCTGCTTCACGACACTCCCGCAGATTACTTGCCTTCTTCTCGAATCACTGCAGACTACAAGGTAATCCCCTGGCACTTTGCATATTCGTTGATAACTAGACTGCACCATCAACCTTCGGTCTGCCCAGGGGAGTGATGCGGTGGTGCTGTCGTCACGCCACAAGTGAAACGGACCGAAACCTAAATCGCGCTATAAAAGTTCCGAAGCTACCGCGCTAGTATAACAGCTCCGAATTAATACACGGAGCGTTGACCGTTCCCCGTTCCGATCACCTTGCCCGTTGGAAAATCTCCCCTTTTCCTTCTACGGCCAAAATATTAACGTCTGTAATGAAACTGCGCAGTAGCGGTGTAAGAATATCCACTACACCATATCGTCGCTACGGGTGTCTCAAGAGGCGACATAGGGAAACTGAAAAAGAAGTAGGCAGCAGCATCTTCCTCATAACAACACAAAATAATAAATATATCCGCCTGCCACGCGTGGCATCTATGACAAAATCCTCCCTATGAGACAATCTATGGGAGGGGCCTAAGTTCAACAGTGGATGTTTATTCTGCAATGGATGGATAGATGAAATGATGATGTTAACGGCGCAAATTGATGTTTACTTTCAAGAAAAAATCGTCTACAGTCTTTAGGTCCTGCAAGTAAGCTTTGCTTATTAGTTCTGCAATTGTGTTTAAAGAGGTCTTTCTTTTTGGTCTGTTTTACATTGTATATATTGTGGCGGGTACAGCATCGGCGCTGTGACCGCGCTATAATATTTTAAAAAGTACCGGCTTTTGTTATGTTAAAAAGTACGCTTTACCATCAGGATAAGGGATGGAGGATAAGAAACTACGTGAACACAGTCCACCTCATGATAAGTGGGTGCTGTGGCCCATAGACATTCTACATGTATCCTCTATTAAGAATCGAAATGCAGATGCGTTGTCTCCCTTGAGGACTAAGATGGAATACCATATTTCGAGTAAAAAGGGTCTTCGGTTTTCACAATCACTATACGAAACGCATATAGGATATAGGTGCTATTTTACACTTTCTGTGAGAGCGTGGTCCTACCACGGTCGAGCCGACCCATTCGTGCTAAAAGTATAATATTACCGCAGCGGCGCCCTAACACATGTACCTACATATATAGGGTATACCTACAAATATAGGTGATGATATAGGGTACAATGTATAATTTACATATACCTACAAATATAGTGTGTGATATATTATTTACATATACCTACAAATACAGGCTGTGATATATTATGACGTATTAGCTAAGCACTCTAATCTTGTTTGTACAAATACGTGAAATATCTGCATATATTATGGGAAAGTATTAGATTAGATTTAAATAAAAACCGGCGCGACTTAACTCTCCACTGTCTCATGCCACGTCGCCGGCGTGTTAGCTAACCGCGAGTTACTTAATCCACTCTATGAGAAGCATAATAACATGGCACTCTTTATGACCGCCTGGTAATGTCTTAGTAACGCGTTTTTGCATTCGCCTTTGAAATCGTTCACAAGTTTTCGTTTCCGTATGGACACATGCTTTTTAGTACTTGTCTTGGTTTTAAATAAAATTATATATTCATGAATAAACTATTTTAACGCGTCTATATAGAGAAAAGTTCTTTATAGCATGACGAAGTAGATAGTAACTATAATGTCATTCAGACCGAACTTCGGCCAAAGCGGATAATAGTCATCTGCGCAAGAAATGATTATAGTGCATCATTGTGTGCGCAGGCACAGGTGCACTTTATCTTCAAAAATACCTAAGAAGATTTTTAGGCAAAAAAATATCCTATCAACTAGTAAATAACCGTTACAGTAACCATCTCGTTTAACCAAGACATAAAATATCTAGACCAGTGACGGGAAACAGCATCAGGGGTGCGAAACGGTTGGTACGGCATCGCAAATTTGTCTGACAAGCTGGACGATGAAAGGAAAACCTCACAACGGGAGTGGCCCTAATCAAGCTGTGCGTATTTGCGGGCAGAGAACATCAAATGTTTTTTTATAAGATAAAGGTGACAAACGAGCACACAGTCCACCTGATAGCTACATCTATCCTCGATTACGAATCAAAATGCAGATGCTTTGTCACCCGTGAAGACTAAGATGGAATGCCTCGTTTTCAGTATAAGGGTTTCCGGCTCTCTACACTTACCACACGAAACACAGTAGCGTTAAGCTGCTATTTTACTTTTTAGTTGTAGTTCGACCATTATCAATTCGGTTGTTGCCTTAAGGGGAAATATAACCTCAAATGGCTTATCAAGATCCTCCGTTATGCCGAAAATATTGCAGCATTAATTTTGAAATAAATATATGGTAAAGTTGAGGATTAATGTTAAGTACTATGTTAGACGAAAACATGATTCCGTAAAATTTTCTCGATAGAAAAAAATCCAAATTTACCTCCAATCTGAACAATAAACCGCTGTTATTCAAAATACTTTAAATTAGATTATGAAACTTTGCATACTAACTGAATTAACTATAAAGCAATAAAATTAAAAATTAAATTAAAAATTTCCAATTACTTTCAATAGCGATATGTAAGGTTGATGATGATTAAATTAATATGATGATTATGGTGACTAAATTCGATTTCCATCATAAAAATCGAATATAATCAGAAAAATCATACTGTACGCGCTTACATAGAGGCAATAGTAACCGGTGTAAAACTTATATAAGATCGGATCAAATGTGAATGCATAGCCAAACTCGAAATAACCACAATTTCAAGCAGAATACCTACACATACTAACCTAAATGTTGTAATATTTTATAAAAATTATAAATTACAGCAAATTATAAATATTATATTAAATGTGTTATATTACGGAAACAGAAACAGAATTTTTTATTCAATATAGATTATAAATAATACTTATTGAAAGTCACTTTCTTAATCTACCACTAGTTCAAAAGAAAACCTCTGTCTTGTGAAGAACCAGCAAGAAACTGAGCGGGATTATTTTTTTAAATAACAGTTACATCATGTATGTTGCAATTAACAACACAAAACAATTTAGAAATAGCTTGCTAGCGATCACCTTCCCCAGGGGTTATTATCATCCATAAATTCCTTAATATTATAATAACCATTCTTGTAAAAACTTAGTGTAATAAAGTTTTTGATCTTCGTGTATGACAAATTTTGTATATTTCCTGGGATTTTGTTGTAAAAGCGTATACATCGCCCCAAGAATGAATTACTGACTCGATGGAGTCGAGTAATTGGTACTACTTACTACCTTGTGTCTGTTCCTAGCATTTACAGAATAAATATGACTTATTTTTGTAAAACTACTTTTATTATTTTATACGTACATTACATTTTCATAAATGTATTGCCTCCAGACTCACGCCGAGAAGATATCTCGCGAGCGGAAGAACAAATCTACACTCACACGAGGTTCTAACTACATACTAGTATATATATATATATAAATGTTATATATACTAGTATAGATGATATTTCCAGAGCAACAATATTACTAAATTTGTGTGTATTACCAAACTATAAGCTTAAATAAAAAAACATTAAAATTGAGAAAGTAAGAAATAAAATAAGCATTTTTACGCAATAAGGGTGACAAATGAACACACAGATCTTTTGATGGTAAGTGAATGCAGTGGCCCATGGACGTCTATATCTGTCCTCGACTGCCTGGTTTGTCTAGTGATCGTAACCGCGACTCCTGATCATTACGTCCTGAATTCGAATCCCGGGTCGGGCCAAAAATCAGTTATTCAGTAGAAGCTCGGAATCAGAAAGTTGGCGGTGTTTCACCCCCTTGCCTGAAAAAACACGTAAAACCGTTGGTCTTGCACCCGTTTTTGCGAAATTTTGACAGAAGCCTAAGCCAGCAGACAGTCGACGACAGAAGTATCTCAAGGTTTTATACGTGGTAGAGTCATGCTGCAGTTATACGAGTATTACGAAGGACCACGCTTTAACATAATACCAGCGTAAAATAGTAGCTTTATGCTGCTATTTTACGCTGTTTCGTATGTTGAGTATAGAGAACCGTAGACCCTTTTTACTGGAATCGAGGCATTCCATCTTAGTCCTCTTGGGTGACAACGCATCTGCATTTTAATTCGTAATCGAGGATAGATGTAGATGTCTGTGGGCCACAGCAACCACTAACCATCAGGTAGACTGTATGCTCCTTTGTCACCCTATTCTATAAAAAAGGTGCCTAAGCAAACATATTTCGCTGACGGTTGTTAGTTTCCTTCAAAACTCAGTTCTTTTAATTTAGATTATTTGACGTTTATCTTGGCGTTTACAATCCCACCTGTGTTCCAACATCAATGGGGAATTTCGCAAATGATAATAATTTTAATACCATACATTTACAGGGTTAGGCAGAGACTACTACGACCATTCGGCACGATCCTAGCACACATCACGCTTCCTGAATATTCCTATGTTTTTTTAAATTTGGGTAAAAAACTTCGGTTTACGGCATCCCTTGCCGACTCTGCACCAGTTTTGTCACTCTTGACATATATTTCCCACGAGTATTCCTTTCTCAATCCTGGTTACAACAATATACGTATATATCATCTCGTATTTTGACTGTTTCATAAAGATTTTTAAACATACTTAACCGTGTAAATAAATTTTAAAGTCCAAGTAAAAGTGACAAGGCACGCAATTGGACTGTACGCGATTTTAATTTTCTTTTTAACATATAATAATTAATAAAAATTAAAAAAAAAATTGTCAAATGCTAAAAAAATAAACTGACACTGTGAACACCGTAGGCTGAACAGAATGAAAGCCGAGACAGATTAATGAGACGGACGTCTTGGTAACTTATTGCGTATTCTCAGCCATGATCGGAATACACGGTCCACAGCGGCCATCTTTCTGAGGTTTTAAGGAAACGCGTGATCTGAATAAAACCAAAAATGGCATGTCTGGCTGAGGTCTCGTTTATACGCAACACGTTACTACTTCGTATGTATATTAGATCTTTTGCATTAATCTCTGTTTATTTCATTCTCCTTTTAAAAAGCTGAAAGCACTTCGGGTTAATTTTGACATCGGGACGTCAAACAGCTTTTCCCAAACATTGCCTCCTAATGAAACGTCGGGATTTGAAAATAAAAATAAGTTGAATTAAAGGCTACTAAATCCAAAAAAGTAGCTTTATTCAATAGATAGATTTTTATTATTAAGAAATATACAAATAAGGGATAATTCAACTAAAAAAAACACGACAAAAAAGTGCAATTTCTATAGAAATGTTTGTTTTAACAATTTAATTTCATTTAAAATAAATATCCATTTTAAGGGACCTTCGGTGGGGACTTCACTGCTATCGGATTATTACTTTTGTTCTATCGTTTGAATAAAAGTTGGAAGTGGATTTTGATAAGCAAAAGTGATGCAATTTTGCGAATTGAGTGTGTGCGTTCGTATCTATTATAACCTTAACTATTAGTGGAAATAACAATACAAGTTTTCCGCTAAAAACCTCACGGTATTTTGTTCGCTTAGGTGACTTCCTAACTTGAGATATTATGTTCATCTTCTGGCTTAAGTATCAGAAGTCATCGAAAAAAGTCCGCAATGTGTTGCATCAACATAATATTGTAGGGAAGTTGTTAAACAAATTATTATAGAGAATAATTTTTGACATTGGCAAAAATACAACCTTACGAGCCCATTACCAAAGAAACAGAATGTTGAATATTCAACAAAGTAATTAGTATGTATAGAAATCTAATAATAGTTTAAGCAAATTGTCAGTGCTTAAGTATCAATTCCTCTACATACAAATATTAGAAAATTTATCAAGTAGCTAATTAATTTAATACAATATTGTTCATGATTATACACTAAATCATATTAAGAGAAATTAGCGACGTCGAAAAGGTATCGACACGCCATCTACCGTCTTGCACAATAAATACGAAATGGCCTTCGTCATTTGAAAGGATGTAAAAGTAGGAAAATGAGATCTGAATTGGCAGCAGTAAAGGTTGCCTATTAAATAATAACGGACATCTTGCAGCGAATCAATTTAATATCAATTGTTTCTTTGTACTTTCACATATTACGTTTTATACCAATCGCTTATTTCCTTTTATAGTTAGGTTAAACTAAAAGGTCGCATTACGTCCGCACCGTTCTATTGCATGATAGTCTTGATATACACACACACTTCAATAAAGCGTTTAGTACCAACTTGCAAAATTTAATTAACTTTTAAGTAGCTAAGACGATAATGAGAATAGTTATAAAATAAGAATCCATGTATTATTTTTCATTTAGATTTAGTAATATTATGATTCTCATAGACATATAAGTTGGTAGACATGTCTTTCTTTTCGACATAGAACCTATTAATCAAAAAACTTTTCACGTTAAGACAGTAACACATAAAGTTTAGTTTAGCATAAAAATAGAAGAAACAAATCATTGCATATTTTTTATAGAATAAAGGTGACAAACAAGCATAAAGTTCACCTAACGGGAAGTGAACGCTTTCGGTGTGACCCATAGAGGCCCTTCTCTATATCCACCATACAAAACACAGCAGCATTAAGCTGCTATTTTCTGCTATACGCTGGTATCTTATAAGAGCGTGGCCCTTCCCCAGTCGAGCCGACTTATCCGTGTTTTAATTATAAAACCGCAGCATAACTGTACCATGCATTATAGTTAAGTCAGACTTCAAAAAATTCTTCGTCTTATCTCTTGTGTTCAGCAGTACTTTTTGCAGATTCTCTACCATTGACAGGTTGGAAGGCTTTCGAATTTAAAATTGTCTTAAAACGTTTTGACAGAGTTAACTTATTGGAGTGGCAACTATAGCAAATATCTATATTTTTTATAGTATATGGGTGACAAACGAGCACACAGTCCTGGTGTTAAGTGGATTCTGTGGCCCCTAGACATGTACATTAATCCTTGATTAAGAATCAAAATGCAGACGCGTTATCACCCAGAGCACTAAGATGAAATGCCTCGTTTCCAATAAAAAAGGGCATCTGGATCTCTACACTTACCATACGAAACACATCAGTATTAATTTGCTATTTCTGGTATTTTGTGGGAGCGTAGTCCCTCCCCGGTCGAGCCGACCCATTCGTTCTACAACCATAATATAACTGCAGCGTGGCTCTTTAACCACGTATAAGAGACCTATGTTCAGTAATGTACTTTGATAAGCTGTAACGATTACATTTCAGGAGGCAATGTCACAAGAATATCGCCTCGGGTAGCAAAATAAGTGACAGACTTAAAGAGTGTAACATTTGTGTCGTTGTAGCATGAATGAGTCGGCCCGAGCGGTGTACCACGCTCTCATAGAATATCAGCGCAAAATAACAGCTCGATACTGCTGTGTTTTGTGTTGTCTGTGTAGACAACCGGAGACCTTTTTTACTGGTAAATAGTCATTCCATCTCAGTCCTCAGAGGTGACAACGTATCTGTATTTTTATTCTTAATCGAGGATTAATGTAGATGTCTACGGGCCACAGCATTCACTTTTTGTTTTTCACTGTTTGAGTTTGTGGTTGTTTGTCACGCTTATTCTATAAAAACACAAACAAGGGGATGAACAGCTTCTTCCTAATAACAAACAAAAATAAGAAAAAGTGCAATTTCCAACCCGCCATATATGGCATACATCCCCTCTATGATGCAATCTATGTAATAATTAAAAAAATCAATCTATACTAAGTACCTAGGCGAAACTTTGCTTGGTTGAAGTAATATGTACTTACGTACTAGAACAGCTATCTCAAACAAAAAATGTGCGCTACTCTGTGTTCGCGCGGTTGTTTTTTTTTATCATAGAATAAATATAGGTAGAATGATCCGTAGGTAATAGTTGAATGTTTTGTTAAATAGGTAAAATTATATCGAGAACAATATTTAAATTTTGTCATTTATTTTGTATATTATATTTGCTTATTTATAATATTACATGATATTATATCACAATTACATTTTAATGATATTTTTATCTGAATATTTTTAAAGGTATCCATGTCAAATATGAAAAAAAAAACATACTAAATGTATGTTTAACAAAAGTTATCAAGTTAACATTTAAATTACAAATATATTTATTTAAATTAGAATAAGAGTCGTTCATAAATGCTGGGCACGCGAAAGTTAAAAATGGACGAATTTATTCCACTTTTACTTTGATGTGGAAACCTAAAAATAAAATAAGAGAACAATAAACAGATTTAAACATGAAAAATTTAGCCTAATTATAGTAACTTATATATGTTTCTACAAAAAAAATGTGTATGTTAATATATTCGTCCTATACATAAGTACCCACAGGAATGTCGCATCTGAACATATTAATTTCATAATCTATATTCCGTGACACGAGATCGCATCTTAGGAATAATTTGTTTTATTATTAATCTATAATACTTTTTTTATTGATTAAGTATCTTATTAATCGATGAAAAGTAATTCCTTGGTTTTTACTGACACTTCTTGAATTATTTGTGCAATATCTAAGTACACACGACGGCATATTTTTATCAAGAGATTTTTTTTTAAATCAACACAACACGTGACAACTCTACAAGCGCCTAGCGAGTGACTGATTAAAGTGCGGTGTATGCACCGCAGTTGAGTGGAACAGAGTAGCTGAATGCAGTGTCGCTTCTAGTACGTAGTACATAATAGCTCAATGTTGGCTTGTGAAAATAAAGATATTGTCCTCTTGATGATCATATAATAAGTCGGATTTTGACCGCTATTTACTGGTACATATACAATTAATTTTTTTTTAAAAGATCTAGTTTTACTGGATACTTCCGATAGAATCACACTGGCAATAATAAATATAACTTTAGAAAAAGAATGTTTTCTACATTCTTTAAAAATTTAAAACTTTGTTTTTGCAATTTTTAGTCTCTAGGAATTGCAGTTACTGCATGCATATTACACTGTGTTTGTAAGTTACAAACCAATTAAAACGCCTATAAATATTGCATTAACTAGGACCGAGCGCACTAAGAATTTCATGCACTTTCGATGCGTAAAGTTACACTAATACTTGCATTAGCAAGTTATCGATGTCAAACAGTTGGTGTACGATTTTATCTTACCGAATATTAAGAAATATGAAAAGTCTTGCACACTATTAAATTATATATTTATGTATGAAGACAGTTAATTGAAATTGGAAATGACGGACTTTTGTCATATTTTAAGGATAATTCGTGAGGCAGTAGGACCACCATCCAGCATCCTATACCTAATATATTCTCGATTAAGAATTAAAATGCAGATGCGTGGCATTTGATTCATAATCGACCATGCGAGGTGATATATTGAAAATGGGCCAAATTAAGAGTACCCTTAACAGATGAGCATGTATTCGTAGTGTATATGGATGTGGAGGAGGCGAGAGAGGTATGTCAGAATCGTGCTAAATGGAAGTCTGTAGTCTCTGCCTACCCCTCTGGGTGACAGGCGTGAGTGTTTATGTTATGATAATTAAGATAATTGTAACGATGATTTCTGAAAATTTTTGGAATATTAGCGTATGACCCGGCTGTGCTACTACGCTAAAAAATGAAACATATTTTGTTTATTTTTTGGAGAAAAAGGAAATTTTGTTTATTTATTAACTTGTTTATATAGTGCCTAATTTATTATTTTAGTGGTCAAAAACCATCTTCGCATTACCTTTCTAATTAAATTGGTTTGGAGCACATCTGTTAGATGGTTTCAAAGTCTATAACAGACACAAACAACTTTTGTGTTTTATATACTAATATATAGATTAATAAATTGACTACAGCGCCATCTATTGAATCCAAGCATATATCTATCATCCCGATAAAAATATAATTATGACACTGTATGACACAGCCTATAGAAGTCTACTGCTGAACATAAGCCTTTCCCATAGAATGTTTCATTGCCATAGTTGCCACGCTTGGCAGGTTGGTTGGCAACTGCACTTTTTATCGTTTTAAGTTGTATTCAGGAAGATACTGTTGTCGATCATCTGTTTTGCTTCTTTCCGTCGCCTCTTACGAAACATACATTGGAGGATATGTGGTTGATATTATTATACTGCCACTTCACGGTTAATATATTACACAATATACCAATATACTTTAAATATTACGTAATGATCTCGCACTTAATCCTTTGTGGCGTAAATTCTATATTCAGCGTCGATGAACAACTCAATTATCCCCCGTACGTGATATCGGTCCACAATTAGGCATTTTGTGTTAATTGCATTAACACAAAATTATAAAATATTGAGAAAGATTGTTCAGTTTGCTCTCTTGCTTACACAATTAATCATTATTTCTATATATAAAATCAATTGCTGTCGTTAATCTCATAAAACTCAAAAACGGCTCGACCGATTCTGATGAAATTTTTTGTGTGCATTTGGATGGGTCTCTAGATGGTTTATATTCAAACCAGGGAGGTGGCGCTTGTGTCGAGATCTAGAAATCACCCGTGCGAAGCCGGGGCGAAAGGCTAATCTAATAAAACATCGTACTGCACCGTGGATTCAGTATAACGCAGTTACAAATCAAGTGGAAAGAAGTCTTAGTGTGGAATCTGAAATTTTTGTCTACAATGTAGAAGAATTGAAAAGAAAATATTTAGGCTTTGTTTCACAATGGAAACCTTTATATCGACTTTCAATTAACTAAAAGTATCAAGAATCCACGAGTTAATAACACTCAACAAATTCTCTAGCGAACTCAGACTTGCGGTTATCGAGTAGACGTGGACCCGCCCTTAATGCGAACAAATTGCTAACTATCCAACTAACGCTTTGTTTCACCTTTGGCATGATGTAGATTGAGGCTAAACGAGACGCTAAGCTATAATTACCGAGGAGCTGTGGGCTCGTTTTTAGAACGGCGCGGCGTCGGAGTCGTAAGATATACTTATTCGGTAGCATTTATTTTCCTTGCTGTTGCGGCTCCAGAAAATATGACCGTAACCAAGTATCGACGAGGAAACTTGAAAATGAAAAATATGTTTATTTACATATTATGTTTTTCTAGTAGTATAAGGGTGACAAACGAGCGCACACGATACTGTGGCCCATAGACATCTACATCTATCCTCGATTAAGAATCAATATGCAGATGCGTCTCTGGTTCTCTACACTCGTCAAACGAAATACCGCAGCATTAAGTTGCAATTTAATGCTAGTATTTTGTGAAAGCGTAGTTCTTCTCCGGTCAAGCCGACCAATTCGTGCTATAATTATAATAAAGCTGGAGCATGGCTCTTCCACGTTAAATGTAAATGTATACACTGAGATGATGAAACAATATTTAATCTGATATTAAAAGTCTTATTTCTCTAGTATGTAATCATAATCTATTGTCTTATTACAGCAAATGAGCTGGAGTTTATGAACTTGGGCGTGTAATTCAGTGGTCCTCACAGTAGGCATACCTGTGTCGTGGGGGCTGAGGAAGGATTGAAGTGAATTGCAAAATGATCATGTAGTTTCCTACGATTTTGGCTGTATGATAGATTATATGATATTATGCATTTTAAATTTAAGAGATAAAAAGGACAAAATGTTTAGGTTTTTTAAAATTAATATTTGTTTACCATTTGCCTATATTACTTGTTCTGAACCTTCTCGGTTATTGCAAAATAACCCTGTATACATATATTTGATACGTTTACATACTTAATTATATAATCGTTGGTAAATTTGTTAGAGATTATTTAACATTGGAACGACTTGAACCGTTGAAATAATTCACAAAGTGCATTTGTTTCGTCGACACGATGATTCAAGCTATACAAGGATAGGTACACTGTTATCAATTTATTAACCAGTTCGATTAAGGACCAAAATGACTTATTTTCTAAACAAATGTTGGTTTATTGCCATAAAAAAAAAACACAAAATATTGACTTGTTGTGTAGGCGCTGTGGTTTTTTATATAATAATGATGACAAACAAGCAAACAGTTTACTTGATGGTAAATTGATGCAGTAATCCATAGACATCTACGTCTATCCTTGTTTAATAATAACAATGCAGATGCGTTGTTACCCATGACAACAAAGATGGAATGCCTTAATTCCAGTAAAAAGATATGCTTTGAGGACGATGCCTATCAAGCCCACCCATTCGCTACAACTATAATATAGCTGCTGCGTGGCTCTACCACGCATAAAACGTGGTTGTGCTATTGATAAATTTTTATATTTGGAGTGTAAATAGTCCAGAAATAAATTCGGATCCACCTTCTGATTATAACAACGTATTCCGGGCCAGGATTAAATAAATATTACTTGATCCTACTACACTTTATGCCTGTCAAGTAATATTCATTTGATATATTACAAAAATAAAATCCCAAGCCAACAAGGAAAATAATTAATTGCAGCGCCGGAGTCACGAGATAAATCGCAATGTATACAACTGTGTTGAATATAATTGACTTAGACTGGCTGTTCTATGACAACTAAATAACATGGTTATGAAAATAATAGGAATTACGGGAAAAAAACAAGACGCAACTCTCTCAACGTCAAATGAAACTGTCCCTTAATTGTCTTTAAGTACAGTTTCATTTGACGTTGAGAGAGTTGCGACTTTATCATTAATGTTTGCAGTTTTTCAGTCTATTATTATTTTTTTGTTACAATAGATAATTTTAATTATAAGGAGATATGATTAATCGCGATAAAACCCGCGAAACCATCCATATCATCTGGATGATTGGCGGTACGCCACTGTGCGATTTAACAGAAGTGTTCTTACGATAAGTCGAGTATGCTTTTGGCTTACGGCGCCTCT
The DNA here is from genome assembly GCA_907164705.1 of Parnassius apollo. Taxonomy (NCBI): domain Eukaryota; kingdom Metazoa; phylum Arthropoda; class Insecta; order Lepidoptera; family Papilionidae; genus Parnassius; species Parnassius apollo. The sequence continues at coordinate 2,762,719 of CAJQZP010001359.1, forward strand.
ACACGTTGGCCAACACAGTGGCGAATGTAGTGGCCAATAGCATTGGCCAACGTGTAGACGGGGTGTTTGGGCTTCATTGGTATGTATTGGAACGATGGCCCGCAAGTTGGCGCGAGATCCGTGTGGTGTCGGTTTTTTACAAAAGATCAAAGGATTGTTGGCAGAGTTTGGTCGCCGCGTCCACACGTTGGCCGCGCGTTTAGTTTGCTACAAGCTCCCAGAGTGATTACACGCATCTGATTAAAATTTTATATTCACGCTTTGTAGGGTGGATGACCCAATTATCAGTCTTTTAGTGGCAATTTCAACTTCAAACATTCCTACTACTTTAATTAGCGCGATTTAATTATTTTTAAACATTTGTTTTAATCAATAAGCTATTTATAAAAAAAAATAACGAACATTTATTTGCAATCAGACTATTACGAGAACAATTTTAAAATGAAAAAAAAATGAAGCACGTCGTTTATACGTGGTAGAACCATGCAGTTATATTAGAAGTATAGTTGTAGCACGAATGGGTCGGTTCGACCGGGGAGGGACCGCGCTCTCACAGAATATCAATGTAAAATAGTAGCTTAATGATGCTGTGTTTCGTATAGTGAGTGCAGAGAACCAGAGGCACTTTTTAAAGGAAACGAGGCATTTCATCTTAGTCCTCACGGGTGACAACGCATCTGCATTTTGATTCGTAATCGAGGATAGATGTAGATGTCTGTGGGCCACAGCAACCACTTACCATCAGGTGAACTGTGTGCTCGTTTGTCACCCTATCCTATATAAAAGCGTCGATTTCTTATAATTTAATCATGCAAGTTTTCGAATCATCATCATCATTACAGCTCTTCACAAGTCCACTACTAAACATCCTCCTCCAAAGAATGCCGCAAAGCATGGTCCTGAGCCACTTTGCTTGTCATGAGTTTTTCATTTATGTTCTAAGTTATAATTAGTACCTATTATTAAGTCAGTGTTATTATATACATATATTTAGTATATAATAATATTTACATAGTAATATTTATTGATATTGTTTTTGTCTTTCTCAAAAAAAATTATCAAATAAATTATAAGATGTTTTTTATATACATCAAATGTCTGATAGAAAAGCAAGTACATGTTTTGCTAAACTTTAAAATCAAAACCCAATTTTAAAACATAGACTAATCGATTATATAACTCCTTTAACTTTAAAATAAGTTAAGTTCTTATTAATGGTATTTATTCCAGTTTATGATGCATGTAAAGAATAATTAAAGCTACTCGTATACCGTATATCTATTTACAGCCCGTTAATATCCACTATTCTTTATAAATAATTTATAAAAACGTTACCCCCACACTTTTATTTTCTCCTGTATCGCGGAGGCAGCTTACAAGCGTAAATTGCACAAGGACACACATCCAGACCCGAAACAATTATTTGTAGGATATACAAATACTTGTTCCGTGCGGGATTAAAACCCGCTGCCCCCGGCACAGCCACTCATTGCTAAGCCACTGCGCCACGGATCCGTCGTCTAAAATTAAATAAATTCGTCCGCACATTGGCCCGAACCGAAGTAAACTGAACGACCTTCCAACGTGTGGGCGCCGTCACCAACTCTCGGCCAATATATTCGCCATTACATTCGCCACTGTGTTCACAACACAGGCCGGCCGAACACAGGCCGAGCCAACACAGGCCGAGAGTTGGTGACGGATATATGATTGCCGGCACATGCTTATGTTCTGCATAAGCATGTGCCGGCAATCATTGCCGACAATTCAGTACTAGATGATGCAATAAAATGTCAGGCGTGGCGGGGGTGCGAGGGGCAGGGTTCGGCACTAATCCCGCGCGGTTTACGGTAACAAATTTCGACATAAATTGGATTAGTTTGGGTTAGGTACCGAGGTGATTCTGCCGAATAATGTTCGGCCGAATATTCGGTCATCTTTAATCATTTTTTTTTTCATTTTACATTGTCATCCGATATTGAGCTATGTTCAAAACTTCTGTCAAAAAGTCTGTATCTCGTCCGGAAGTTAGTTTAAAATAGACATGATGTGCCAATCGTAAAAAATTCGTTCATTTGACCCGGGTCTCATCGAAGTATTGATGATTTCAATTATATTTTTTGAGCGATCCGGATCAAAAGATTGACAGCACTAACGACGAAATTATTATAGATATTACCGAACGGGTCTTACAGAATGATTTCTTATATTTACGCGAACACTACACATTGAAATAATACTAGTTTTTACGGAATTTATCGCGTATATTTAACTTTTTAAATACCCGACGTTTCGAACGCTTTACAGCACTCATGGTCACGGGCAGGACTGAGATGTTCAACGTCCATATGTCATAGCTAACCGCGGTTACCATAGATTAAAATTTAACTTTTGTTCCGATCTATGCAGTATGAACTTATGGTATCTTGATGTCTTGCAGTTGTATGCTTGGGTTGGGATTTAATTTTATTTATTATAGGATCCCAAGCAGATGGTAGCACCCAGCCATCTTCTCTATTGAAATTAGGATATTTTTTGATTTCAATAGCCTCGCGAATCATCCTTTGAAGGAATCGGTGTTCTTTAGCAAGGATCTGCGGTCTATCAAATCTGATGTAGTGACGGGGGCGATCCTGTACGTATTCGCAGACTGCAGACTTCCCGGAGCGTCGATTCTTCACATCAGCTATATGTTCTTTAACGCGGGTTTTTATTGATCTTTTAGTTTGTCCTATGTAGGAGAGACCACATTCACAATCAAGCTTGTACACTCCTGCATCTTGCAGAGGGACATTACACTTGACCGATGGTAAAAACTGACCAATCTTCTTCAGCGGCTTGAAGTATGTTTTGATGGAAGCGCGCTTCAAGACGCTTGTTTAGCCAATCTTGTCTGTGACTCCTCTAAAATATGGCAGTACAGCAGGTACACGCTCGACTGTGGCCGGCTTCACTCGTTCACTGTGACGTAGGCGCGGGACTCGAAGCTTGTTGTCATGCAAAACTTGCTTGACATGGTGGAGCTCTGCAGCCAGGTGTTTACTGTCACATATCCCTCGTGCTCTCTGAAACAAAGATTTACCCACGGTAGCTAACTGTGAAGGATGGTGGTGAGAATCACCGTTTAAATATCTATCTGTATGGGTCTTTTTTCTATACACAGTATGGCTCAAGGTGTTATCAGGATTCCGAATTACTAACACATCTAGAAAAGCTAAGGAATTGTTTGCCTCTAACTCCATTGTGAACTGAATTTTAGAATTTATAGAGTTAAGATGGTCTAAAAATGCAGTTACTTTATCTAAAGGTAGAATTGTGAAAGTGTCGTCTACGTACCGCTTGTAGAACCTTGGATTTATGGGAGAACTAAGCAGGGCTTTCTCCTCAAAGTCTTCCATGAATATGTCGGCGACAATGGGAGATATAGGTGAGCCCATCGCCACACCATCTACTTGCTTGTAGAACTCCTCCTTCCACAATAGGTAGCCAGATGTAAGGCAGTGTCTGAGTAATACTGCATATTCTACGGGCATGTTGTTTTCTTCCAGCCTTCTAGTTACAATTGAGATGCAGTCTTCAACAGGTAAGCATGTAAACAACGACTGCACATCAAAACTGACCATAGTTTCATTGTCTGCCAGATGTAGGTCTTTAATCTCGCTGACAAAATGATAGGAATCCTTTATGTGTGCTCTTGTATGTCCCCTGAGTGGTGAGAGTATTTTCTCAATTAAGGACGCGTTTACAAAATGGATAGGTATAGAATCGCACTACTACATTGACAAAAGTCACACACACACTAGTGTACGCACGGTTGGCTGTGGGAATCGTAGTCAAATGAAATTATTTTGATAATTTGAAAGATTGAATTTGTTTTTCATTTCTTATACCTACCTCAGAAATATACTTCGATACGAAATATGAATACCTGCTCCAAAGACTGCTTGGCACTGGAAGCCCTCTACTGGTAGTGAGATGTTAGCTCTGGACTTTGAACTGGTTTTGTCAGTTATAATAAGACCTTACCTACCTGCGGACTTGATGGAGTGACCTGAAGGTGTAATTTGGTGATTACAACAATAGGAACTCCTAGACTAGTGGAACTAGGTGTGCCGAGTTTGGGTTCGTTTTGTTGGTTATGATGAGACCTTACCACCGGACTTGATGGAGTGACCTGAAGGTGTAATTCGGTGATTACAAGTGGAACTCCTAGACTAGTAGAACTAGGTGTGCCGAGTTTGGGTTCGTTTTGTTAGTTATGATGAGACCTTACCACCAGACTTGATGGAGTGACCTGAAGGGGTAATTCAGTAACTACTGCTGGAATTTCTGAACGAGTAGAACTAGATGTGCCGAATTTGGGCTCCGTTTTGTTAGTTATGACGAGTCCATACCTCCGGACTTGATGGAGTGACCTGAAGGTGTAAATCGGTGATTGCAACTGGAACTCCTAGACTGGTGGAACTAGGTGTGCCGAGTTTGGGTTCGTTTTGTAGGTTATGATGAGACCTTACCACCGGACATGATGGAGTGACCTGAAGGTATAGTTCGGTGATTACAAGTGGAACTTCTAGACTTGTAGGACTAGGTGTGCCGAGTTTGGGTTCGTTTTGTTAGTTATGATGAGACCTTACCACCAGACTTGATGGAGTGACCTGAAGGGGTAATTCAGTAACTACTGCTGGAATTTCTGAACCAGTAGAACTAGGTGTGCCGAATTTCACTCCATCAAGTCCGGTGGTAAGGTCTTATCGTAACTAACAAAACGAAACCAAACTCGTCACACCTAGTTCTACTAGTCTAGGAATTCCATTTGTAACCACCTGATTACACCTTCAGGTCACTCAATCAAGTCCGGTGGTAAGGTCTCATCGTAACTAACAAAACGAACCCAAACTCGGCATACCTAGTTCTACAAGTCTAGGAGTTCCACTTGTAATCACTGAACTACACCTTCAGGTCACTCCATCAAGTCCGGAGGTATGGACTCGTCATAACTAACAAAACGAAGCCCAAATTCGGCACACCTAGTTCTACTCGTTCAGAAATTCCAGCAGTAGTTACTGAATTACCCCTTCAGGTCACTCTATCAAGTCCGGTGGTAAGGTCTCATCGTAACTAACAAAACGAACCCAAACTCGTCACACCTAGTTCTACTAGTCCAGGAATTCCATTTGTACCCACCTGATTACACCTTCAGGTCACTCAATCAAGTCCGGTGGTAAGGTCTCATCGTAACTAACAAAACGAACCCAAACTCGGCACACCTAGTTCTACAAGTCTAGGAGTTCCACTTGTAATCACTGAACTACGCCTTCAGGTCACTCCATCAAGTCCGGAGGTATGGACTCGTCATAACTAACAAAACGAAGCCCAAATTCGGCACACCTAGTTCTACTCGTTCAGAAATTCCAGCAGTAGTTACTGAATTACCCCTTCAGGTCACTCTATCAAGTCCGGTGGTAAGGTCTCATCGTAACTAACAAAACGAACCCAAACTCGGCACACCTAGTTCTACCAGTCTAGGAGTTCCAGTTGCAATCACCGATTTAGACCTTCAGGTCACTCCATCAAGTCCAGAGGTATAGACTCGTCATAACTAACAAAACGGAGCCCAAATTCGTCACCCCTAGTTTTACTCTGCAAGAAGTTCAAATAGCGGTCACGAAAGTACACCTTCAGGTCATGCCATCAAGTCCAGAGGTAAGGTCTCATCATAACCAATAAAACGAGCCCAAACTCGGCACACCTAGTTCCGCTCGTCCACGAGTTGCAGTAGTAGGTAAGTTTATATATCCTACTTATTTTTAGCTAAATAAAAACTGTGAGTATAAAAATAATAATTTTATCACTTGTCAAGTACTTATGTTTCCAATTTGTTTTTTTCTAATATTTTGTGTATGTACAGCGATCTTTTCAGAATGAGCCGCTGCAAACAGGCGATACAGTGTCCACTCACGACGGCGGCCGAGCGCGGACTGTGGTTTCATCGAAATCTTTGTACAATAAATCAAAGCAGGCACCAACAATAAAATAGCCCTTATTGCAATACATTATGATTCATCCATATTACCAAAATATGTGAAAAAATGTGCATCAGTTTTTATTTTTTTTACGACTATTTGTGACATTTTGTTAAAAAATAAACCCAGGGTTTTTTAATTGAATATGTCTGTCATCTTATAGTATTTTTTAAATTTTTAAATATGTTGATAATAGACCAAAACATCTACCGAAACACAAGCCGGTATCGTTAATTTTGTAGAAAATGGCAACGAAAGTTCGTTTTTACAATATAAAAAACTACTATTTTCAACAAAAGAGTTACAGACATTTGCAGATGAAGAACCAATCTATACATGGTAGTTTTTACTTATATTTGATTTGGTTTAGTTTTGTCACAAAATCTACCGAAAAACACCCTAATTTTGGTTGATTTGCAAACGCGTCCTTAAGTAAAGTGAACTGAAATGCGAAATGATCAATTTGAATTATCAACGCGAATGACCCGGTTCTTATGACGTATCAATACTTGAATAATCAGGTCACTAAAAATGAATGATTAACACATGTCTAAAATTCAATTAGGTACTTAAACTTTAAAATCAATTACTTGATTCAACCCGAACAGACGTACACGAAAGCGAGTTAATAAAAACGTGGTGGTAAAAATGCGGGACGTCTGTTACTATAATCTCCACTCTACCTTCCGTGCTTGTCGAGTCAAAGAGGAGAGATGAAAATATTACGTGGAGTGTTATTGATATTATATTTAAAAAAAGCAAACACTTGCCGGACACGTACTCACCGCTGATACACTTTCAAGGAAAGAGACTTGAGCGTAACTGAATTCTACCAAGGGCAAAGTTTCACTAAAACTTCTGCCTTGATTTTGTTATAAAGCTTTAGTCAAGGTACTAAGTTTATTACCGATAAAGGTCTATCCAAACGTAAACGTTTTTGAGTCAATACGGTAAAAATATATTCCATGTATCCGAATCTTCACCAATTATTATGCAATTCATAGAACACCTATTTTTTAATTTTGATATAGGCGTAAAATCGCGAGTTACTTATTGCATGTCTAACATCCTCTGACATTCTTGGACTGAAGCACATCGAGGTCCGTTTGTCAGTTAACAGGGTTACCACGTGTACACTTTGAAGTTCATACTAATCAATGCCCAATTCCTGTTCCATATACACAACATGTAACAAAAACCGTGTAGTATCAGAATCAGTTGTCAAAAGTATAAATAACTTTACTTTGGAAAACTCGGCCGTAGTTTTTTTTTAATTATTTTAAATTTGCAAATTGTACGTAGGTTTATGACCTCTGCATTGGCTTGAGAGTAAGAGTAGTGTCACAGACTCCGCTTTATCATACGCGTGTCAGTTAGAAATAATAAAACCATACACACATTTGCAAATAAAATATTGATTATCCCGCACTCAACGGGAACTACATGGTTTTTTACATGTTGTATGTACAGAGAGAAACTGGAGCAGGATATAGGGAGCAGCATCTTTCTCATAACAACTTAGTGGCCAACGCGCCTGCCAAGCGTGGCAAGCATGGCAAAATCCTCCCATTGAGGCAATCTTTGGGAGCCATATAGTTAACAGTGTAGTTTTAATGGCTGCTATAAAGAATATCTATGTATAAATATAGGTGGCTCAGGACCGTGCTTTGTGGTATTCCTTGAGGAACAATATATGTAGTTCAATAGGTATGTATTGTATACATTAGTCGATTTTAATCAATTAATTTATTACAATTAATTTTTATATAATATTGATTTTTTACAATTGATCATCAAATACAAAGTCGAAATTAAGGTAGATCGAATAGCTATAATGGGTGACGACGCATCTGTGTTTTGATTCTTAATCGTAGAAAGATGTAGATGTCTACGGGCCCCTGCAACCACTTACCATCAGGTGGACTGTGTGCTCGTTTGTACCCCTTATTCAATAAAAAAAATGCACACAGACACCTTATTTTAAGTTTTATTTTTAAGGGTTTTAAGTTTAATAAAACAATTCACCACCTGCTATATCTTTACGCAGTCGTTACCAATTTTGTTTGCGCAACACTTCAAAGGCATGTTAATAGATGCGGCGTACGTGGTGTTCTGATTTGCATTCCAGAGAGGGTTGGAAAATTAACCCCGGCATGAGGTCGCCCGAAACATTGGGACAGGATAGCATAAAGGATTAAGATTTTTTATATAACTGTTCAACGTAAAAGTTTTTACGTTTTTAATTGTGTGAAGGTGCGTGATTAATGACAAAAAATTTACCCTCTAACTATATACTCAAAAAAATCAAAGCATATATGTCAGAAGTTTCCTTCTTCTTCACCCAAGTCGTAAGATTAGACTTAGAGAAATGCCAGAATCTAATAGATTTTCATAGAATTTTCTCCTGTATCAAGGAGGCACTTCACGTACATAAATTTTACAAGGACAAATATCTAGACCCGGAAAAATTATTTATTAGTCGGCCACACAAATAATAGTTCCGAGTAGAAATCGAACCTGCGACCCTTAGCGCATAACTCGATGCTAAGTCACTCTGCCACTGCCACGGAGCTGTCTATATCATGTGCAATCGGATACGCAAAAAGCAATCGTCCGGAATAACCCTTGGTCCCGAGAGGATTTACAGCGAGATATATTCGAATTAATACGCCGCGTAGATTTATGGCGGCGGTTTGATTTATGTGTTGTTCGTTTAATTACGTATCCGTTGCGTATTATATTTTATTTATCTTCACACCTAAAATCTCTCACGGGGTGGGCAGATCTCTTGAAAATAGACCTTTTAATCATAGTATATACCTAGTCAGGTCATAAATTCTGTCACATGTTTAATATAAAATAATTGAAACAAGTTTATTCATTATGTAACCATTTATATACCAAAATGAACTTAATAAAACATAGATTCTTATGACACTATAGTTTATTCAAAATGACCTCCGTGATTTTGAATACAGGCCTTCAATCTGCGCGGCCAGTCGTCTATCGCAGCACGAACGAGGTCCATGTCAATTACGGCGGCTGCCTTAATCAAGGATGTCTTGAGTGACTCCAAATTGGGATGAGGCTTTGAGCATGCATTTCCCTCCAAGTGTTGCCATATCTTGTAATCTAACGGATTCAAATCTGGACTGGAGGAGGGCCAGTCTTCGTGCCGGATGAAGTCGATTTCACGCGCCTTATTGGGCGTTTCACCAAAATAAAGCTACTCACGGAAAATTAGCTTGATAGTAATCACGTGCAAAAATGGGCGATGGATCCTTTACTGTAATAATTACTCGCTTATAATTTAGTATACTCGAACTATATGCGTTAATCTCTTTACACAACAACTTGGTGCATTTAAGTGATCATTCAACACGTGCTCAACGGTTTAGGAAAAATCACAAAGAAGTTTCTTTAATGTCTACGTACTCGTCCTTACCCTAAAAACCTTTTCAGAAATAAAAAGGCCGTATTTAGGCTGTCGTTAAGTTTAAATCATCCATAACAAATGTTAAATTCTAAGAAGGCTGTAGTCGTATTGTCAGGTTGTAACTCATTGCGCATAATATCCAATAACGTTCTAGTAAATACAACATGCCCAAGTTGGCCGTCAAGTGTCCTTCACTGTGCCTAACTTAACATCGGGTCTCCAAGATAGGAATAATAAGTTGTTCGCCAAGTGACCCAGTGGTAAGTCAAGCTAATTTGAAAGTATCGACTGCGTAAACTTGTGTTAAATTTAGTTCTAGACTAGAATTAGAGATTAGATTACAGTGTTTCGTATTACAATCGTTATACTCAAAATAACATATGAGGGGTGGGTGATAAGCGACAGTAGCCTAATGGCAAGGCGCGGACCGCGAACTCAAAAAGGTCGTGGGTTCGAATCCGACTGGCGTGAACCACTCGTAACACAAGCAATTTAAGCTTACCACGAGTGGTTAAGGGGAATATTAGTAATGTTTATAGCATTATTAATATTCTTTGCATTAAAAAAAGTTATTTCTTTAAGAAAAAATATAAGTCTAATTCAAATGACCACGCATAACGAAATTATTTCCACATTACTACTTCAGAAGTTGCTAAGAAACACCGATTTCAAAAGATTTAAAGAAGCTTTTTTTAATCATTTTGAGTGGACTAAGAACTATCACATCTTGAAATATCGTTTTTGGTTTGTGTTCCAGGTGAAAACTTTGTGTATAATAGGTATTTATGGTACGTAAAAGTGAATATAAAGTCTTGTGTACATCCTATAAATAAATAAATAAATAAATGAACTGTCATAACTGTCACATCACAAGCTCAAGTTAAAACCTAGAATGTCGTCTAAATAGTTACATTATTATTTCACCTCTATTTGGCCCGCCCTTATGGTTGAAATTCCTTCTTCAATTTTCTACACCTGCAACTTAAAAAAAGGCACAAAGCTTTTACTTTTTCTTAAAAGTAATTTTTACCCGACAGAAGTAGGGTGTCTTTCCTTTACCATGTAGACTTGATATATTTTCACATATAGGGTGTTTTTAGGAATGTCTTAGTTGTAAAAGTGGGATAAGATATAACACTTTTCTCTTTTCTGTTACAGTTATCTTTGAGCCTATTAAAGTACACTGCTGAACTTAATCCTTACCCATAGATTGCTTCATATTTACCACAGTTGCCACGCTTGGCAAGCGAGCTGGCTACCGCAGTTGTTTTATTTTTAATCGTAATGAAGAAGACGCTACTGTCCAAGAGAACCGTGGTAGCTCAGATGGTTAACGCTCGCTGTAAATATAACAGAACGCGAGTAACCCGGGTTCGTTCCCCGCCGGCACCAATGAAATTGTTAATTGCAATTTTAAGTGCTGATTTACCGCGTGCTCGGCGGTGGAGGTAAACATCGTGACGAAACTTGCATGTCTGAGGAATAGGAAAAAAAATATTTCGAAGACATGTGAAGTTCGCCATCACGCATTGGGGCAGTGCGGCGGACACTTCCCTGTCCTAAAACCCTTTCAGAAATGAGGGGAGGCCTGTGCCCAGCAGTGGGACGTATATATGCTGTAACTTTACTTTACTTTTACTTTACTGTTCAACTTCTGACGTTATCTGTCGCCTCTTACGACACCCGCGGGACGATATGGGATACAGGATATTCCTACAGCGCCACTGTGGGATTTTTTTATTACTGTTTTAACCTGTGGACATGTTTAACTGTTTCTGATAAGCATTTTAAGTGCACAAGACACAATCTGTGAGTGTTATTACCGCTAGGCACAATGATTATTGTGTACACATATATTAATAGTGAGCATTACGAAAATAAAGAAAATTGTTCATTAATAGAATTAAGGCACAAAATCACTCAGCAAAAAATTGAATTTTGAAGTTAAATGTTTAAAGTTCGTCTCTCTAAAGCACCGTCTCTCTCTCTATCTCTCTCTTTTTATAAGTATGAAAAAAGGTAGAGTCAATTATGGAGATAATTAATATTTAAGTAAGCGATAGTGAACGATTATGAGTTTCTTAATTATTAGGACAGAACACGGTAAACACACATACAAAGTATTTTAGTTTGAACTTCAGGAATAACTTTACACGCTGGAGCTATTATGATTGTAGCACGAATGGGTCAGCTCGACCAGGGTAGGACTACGCTCTCACAGAACACCAGCGTAAAGTAGTAGCCTCATGTTGCTTTTGTAACGTGTGTGTAGAGAGCCGCAGACCCTTTCTAATGGAAACGAGGCATTCCTATCTTAGTCCACAGGGGTGACAACGCATCTGCATTTTGATTTTTAATCGAGAATAAATGTAGATGCATACAGTCCATGTGATTGTAAGTGGGTGCTGTGTATGCTCGTTTGTCACCATATTCTATAAAAAAAACTTAGAGAAACGGCAATGCTGACTTTAAGCAACTAAATAGTAATTGCAATTTTTAACCAATATAATTGTACTTTTATCTCTTATTACTTTATTAGAAACGCCTTAACCAATTAGCGGGATTTATTCCTAAGTTGTATTAATTTCTCGACGCACAGTATCAAAAACTAAGTCGCATAATGCATGTGTGCATGGAGAGTGGCCGGTCGGCCTTGCCGCACCCAGCCCTGCTATGCGAGAATGTGCAACTTATTTTTAACTTAACAGTCTGTTGCTTAGTCGATTTAGAGCTGATAAAATCTAGCAAGGCCACTCTAGTGTACGTATCGGATAAGTCCGAGACCATTTGGCGACAGTTAACGAAACGAAACAGTAGTTTAGACGTGAAACTTTCCGTTAAAGTACAGTTAATAAGTAAAACAGCTTATATACCTCTCACTGCTAGGTACAACAGATCTTTCGTTAGCTTCGTTTATTTATTTATTTGCTTTTTAGTAAATTACATGAGATATTATAAAATAGTAAACATTACATATTAAGTCTTTAGGAAAATAATGCAATTTTTTTTTCATCTTTCGAATATTTGTTTTATAAAATTAACTTTATAACATTTGTTGACAGCAAAACGTGTAATGTTAAAATCACTTTGTTGTACATTACGTTTTCTGTACAATAATTTTCTTTAGACCAAATTCCGCTCACGGTGGCCAGATTTGCCGAAATCATTTCAAACAGGTCAGGATTATAATGCCCGAGGGTATGTACAAGCAAGGGGAACTTATTCCCTCACTCTCATAGTCCGATGGGACCGCAAACCGACACGACCTGAGAGAGATCAGGCGCAGGACCAACGGTTTTAAGTGCTTTGTCAGGCACGGAGGTGAAACACCGCCAATTTCCTGACTCCGGGCTGTTACTGAGAATTTATTGACCGACTCGGGATTCAAACCCGGAACTGAAGATCAGCAGTCGCACTTCTGAGCACTAGACTAATGAGGCAGATAAATCAGATAGCAGAGAAGTTTTCTGTATAGCTTTTTTTTTAGGCTTATAAAGCATTACGTAATGTACCAAAAAGTAAATATAATTTTTTGAAGTCTATATAGTTACTCGTAGGCTTGTTAGCCTGCAAGTCTCCTCTTATTTGTGATAAAGCTTTCGAAAATGCTTAATTGCGCTAAGTGTTGGCGGAATTTACCTATCCATATTTTTTTTAATTAGTTTCGTCAAGATTTTATACTTTACCGACAAGCATGTGTTAATTTAATGACAAAAAATTCCAGTGATGTAACTCAAGTAGCTCGCCCACCATCCTGTGTAACTACGACTCTTATTTAAAATTAATTATATTTTGAAAATTTTAAACGCAAATCCTGATTTCTGTCATGAAAGCGCGGCAGTTGCAACTTAAATTAATAGTCATACGTAGGCGGTCCCATAATGAATTGGCCTAACTATGAACCAATGAAGGAAATGAAACGAAACCAATTTTATTTTTCAATATAATCACCATGAATACTAACACACTTCTGACATCTGTGAATCAAGATCTCTAAGCCTTTATAAAAATAATCACATTTTTTATCCTCAAATGACTGAAGACGGCCGCCTGCAACTCTTCATCGCTTGAAAATTTTCTTCCTCTTAAGTCCCGCTTTAAATTTGGAAATAAATAATAGTCGGACGGGGCCATGTCTGAACTGTAAGGTGGATGTTGAACTTCTGTGAACCTGCATTGACGAACTGCATCCTTCGAAACACCAGCGGTATGAAAAGGGGCGTTGTCATCGAGCAACAGGACACCTTTAGACAGCTTGCTTCTTCGTTTTTCCTTTATCTTGTCTCGTAATTTATATATTAAAGAAGCATAATATTCGCCGTTCACGACTGTATTACGTTCTTTAAAATCCACCATCAAAATGCCTTGAAAATTCCAAAATATTGTGCACATCAGTTTTTTAGTCCATTGTTGCACCTTTGCCTTTCTAGGGGGCTTTTCACCCTTATAACGCCATTCCATTGACTCGCGCTTGCTTTGTGGATCATAATACAAGACATAGTTTCATCACCAGTCACTAGCCGCTCGATCACAGTCTTTGGATTTTCGCCACAAAGATCCAAAACTCCGAAGCGCAGCGCACTCTTTCCTGTCTCTGTACCGCTGAAAGAAGTTTCGGTACCCATCTTGCACTCACTTTTTTCATGTGAAGATGTTCATGGATCGCGCGATGAACGGTACTCTTAGAGAGCCCAAGCCTTGCTGCAATTTTTCTAATCTTCAAATGGCGGTCACTCAGAACCTCCTCTTCGATAAGAGCAATCGTTTCGGGAGTGAGCACTTCCACAGGTCGACCGTCGTGGCCAAAGTCTTCGACGGTTTCTCTCCCGAGGCGAAACTCTTTCACCGTGCTATAGGAGGGGGGCAGACTCCTTATACACGCCATCCAATCGTTCTTTTATTTGGGCAGGGGTTAAACCTTCTTTAAACAGAAACTTTATGACACTTCGATACTCAGTTTTCGACATTTTGAAAAAATACGCGACTCTCGTTATTTAAATGCCTGTTAAACTAAGACTAAGCATTTCATGTCGATGCATGTTTCTTATATTAAGTGCACGATAAACGTACTATTTAATGCAACACAACATGTAGCGACATGTCGCGTTGAACTATATCAGGCCAGTTCATTATGGGACCGCCTGGTATATGCATTAATATTCAAATTTTTTATTTTTAAAACTAAGCACAGCCGTGCATAGGTCAAAACAATAAATTAAGTAAACTTAAAAACACGCTAGACTTCCGTATCATATGTCGTATGTCGTAAACTTCTATGTAACCTACACAGAAGTTTTTATATGATTTTGTTTGAGATTTATTATTTGATTTAATACTGTAAACTAATTACATTGAAGTATATAGCAATAAATTTAGTTTTGGTCTCACTTAATAAAGGCAATCGACTACTGTGTAAATTAATATATCACGGAATTATTATACGATGTAAATAAATTAATAATGTTATCAGAATTTATTTTCTTTATACTTTATAACTTAATTAAAGGTCAGTGTTGCCAGAGGCATTATTATAGTATTGCCTTATTTAATATATGTGAAGGCATTAATATAATATATGTGGAGAGATTAATTAAACAAGATAAATCAATAAAGTTAGTTTTCTTTAAGGCGTAGTATTCGTGTAATTATTAGAAATCATTAAGTGTAAAGAGGTTTAAAGTCCTGTATTAGTGTACTACCCTTAATAAAATCTTGATGTTAACCCTCGGCTAGTCGCGCTTTTTTTGTAACGTCGTTCGTCGCGTGGGGTCTTTGAAAGCCCCTAAAATAAATTGGTTAAAAAATACACAAATTTATATATTTAGCTACATTATTTTATATTTTAGTCAAATAATGATGAATCAAATAATGATTCAAAACCAATAAAATAAAATCAAAAAACGTTCAATTATTTATATATTTATTGCTTTAACTAAAAATTATGTCTATGAGTTCCTAGGTAATTAAAATTTAAAAAAACAACAGAAATTAAAATCTATTATAAAAACTTAAGTAATCCAGATCAAAATAAAATTGTCTATCTCTTAATAAAAAATTTGGTACACTTATTCACAAAAACATATAAACTTTGACTTATTGAAAAACTTAATTAATTTTCAGTACAAACACATTCAATACATACTATTTTAGTATGTGTTGGGCAAATGTTGGCCTTACAAAAGTGACAAATAGATTTACATTTCCTGTCTGGTCTTCGAAGTCAGTGAATACATCGCTTTCGCATTGGCACGACGTTTACTTCAGGTTGAATACCCTGAAGTGGTGGTACAAATCTTCTTCAACTGTCTGTCTCAAATCACGCGGCAAATTGGTAATAGTTGCCCTCGACTGTAGTTTCTCTCGCTTTTTTTACTATATGAAAGTAACTGGACGAAATATTTATCAATGGTACTTCATCCCCATCACTGAATGCAGACTCGAGAGCTCCCATGGATTCGTTCACCAATCCCAAACAGTTTCAAGTCAGTATCATGCTCACTCTCTTTATTAGGAAACATTCCGGTTCCATTTTCCTCATCAACACCACCGAGGATGTTATTACCATCTTCTTCTATCTAGCTCAATATGCGTCTTTACTGCTTTCCGTCCATTTTTTTTATAAAAAGATGATAAAAGTAATCTAAAACAATGAAAACAAACACAATATATGTAATACAATAAAATAAAAGTTCATACATTATCAACGAAATGATAATATAAAAAACAAACAAGCAGTTGTATTACTAAAGTTACATAATAATAGGTTATAAAAATTTTACTTACGCGGTTCCTCGCGTGGGGTCTTTCAGAGCCCACGCGCACACAAACATATCCATACCACATACCGCTTGCGCGCCAACTGGAGTTTGCCCTGATACGCGCCAAATATAATTCAATTCAGGACCTAAGGAGCAGAGTCACTACGATTATGTTAAATATAGGTTTTTATTGATGTTGTAATACCTGGGCTTTGAAAGACCCCACGCGACGACCCGAGGGTTAAACTTAAACTTTTACAATGTCTAAACTTGAGTCTAAACCATAACTATTTTACACATATTTTAACAATAAGGGTTCTAAGTTTTTTTTATAGCATAAGGGTGACAAACGAGCACAATGCCACATGATGGTAAGTGTTCCATAGACATCTAGGTACGTTTATCCCCGATTAAGAATCAAAACGCCTCTTTTCCAGTAAAAAGGGTCTTCGGATCTCTACACTCATCATACGAAACACAGCAGTATTAAGCTGCTATTTTACGCTGGTATTCTGTGAGAGCGTGGTCCTTCCCCGGTCGAGCTGACCCATTCGTGCTACAATCATAATATAGCTGCAGCGTGACTCTACCATGTACCAAAATTCGAGATAGTCTCTAAATAACGGCCTAAAAGTGATATTGGCTCCGTGGCGCAGTGCCTTAGCATTGAATTGCGGCGTTGGGGGCCGCGGTTTCGAATCTCGCACGGAACAAATAATTGTATGGCTTACAAATAATTTTTTCGGGTCTGGATGTTTATCTTTGTGCAATTTATGGAAAAAATACAGGAGAAAATCCTAGTGTGGGTTAACGGTTATTTTTATAAAAGTGTTCGCTTGTCCTAGATGATACAATTTTGGGTATTAAATATCATAAGCGGGCGTCTCCAGCCTTCGTCGATATGCCGACCATGTGCCTTAGCAGATGAAGAAGAACGTACAGTATTTGCGCGCAGTACCTCTTAGCAACAAATTGTACCTTTTGAACGAATGCGCCATGCCTCCTGAATAAACGCGCCGTACCTCTTCTGAAGCCGTCGTACCTCTTGAACGAACCCACCGTACCTTTTGTACAAGCGGAGCACCTATTGACCAAACGTGCCGTACCTCTTGACCTACGCCACCAACGCGTCGTAACTGCGACACGTGTATTGTTTTTATCTCCCCTCTCTCTTTCTACCACCTTAATATTCTACTTAGCATCCTTTGCCTCATATGAAAAATAGGCACAAAAAGATATGTTATACATATATTAGATTCATATGTAAAGAGGACATTACACATTATATTATGTAAATTATTTATGGCGTTTAGCAATTACTGTCCAACCGTGTTGCACAGACTATTATCGATATAAATGTTTATATAAAGTTAAAGTAATTATTCACTAGCGTTACTGTCGCTTGTTGCGTTAAATTAATACGCAACAATTCATATCCTTCACGCCATAAGCGAGGCGTACTGCTCACTTAACTCTGTAATTAAGTTGCAACTGAGAAACTTCATTATTGTCATGTGCGTAACGATTTTCATAGTTTGTTACTTCATAATGTAACTAAAAACATAGTAACAGGCTAGAAGGCATTGCATTTAACTTTATCTTTAGGGCCAGAAATCATCTTTGACCTGTGATTAAATTTGAATGGTGGTACCCACGGGCCGTAGTAGTCACTATCCACCAGGTGGACTGTTTTTGCTATCCACTAGGTGAAAAGTTCCTTCCTATATCGACAAAATCCCTCAAACGTGTTAAAGTGATAGAATTGAAAGAGCAAACACGTGCGTTTTATCTACTATTTCCTGTTATGTAACTTATGCTTGGAATCCAAGTATCTTCAATAGCTCCGTGATATTCTGAAATAATTGGTATCACCTGTTTATGTTTCTACTTACTTTTGTTCTAGCTTTAAATCTGTAACAAGCCTCTT
Source organism: Parnassius apollo (assembly GCA_907164705.1). Classification (NCBI taxonomy): domain Eukaryota; kingdom Metazoa; phylum Arthropoda; class Insecta; order Lepidoptera; family Papilionidae; genus Parnassius; species Parnassius apollo. Next base: position 2,780,863 of record CAJQZP010001359.1, read on the forward strand.
GTAATCTGATGGATGGGTGCAAAACCAGTGTTTATTAAATTATTTATAACTTTAGTAGATGTAACTTATTATAATGTACTTCATAAACACATGTTTGTCTTACATTTTAGTACTTAATCATTTAATTTTAAGAAAATTGTATTGCCACAACTGTAAACTGTTTGCGCTAATAAATAAAAAAATAGCTGGCATTAAAAATACTGGTTTGACTGATTATTAATGGAGCCGAAAAGAGCGTAAGTACCACAATTGCAATCGCTTCATTGAATATACTATATATTCAATGTATACTAAGCTCGCTAATATACTATATATACTAAGCTCGCGTCACCGACATACTAATGTAAACAGTATATCTGTATAATATATATATATATATATATATACTATATAACGTGTTACATCTGGACAACAGTGAATTGTTGAAATTTATGATAATAATGAAGCAAACAATAAATATAATTTTGAAAATTAAATACAATTATTATGTTCAAAAGCTTAAAAATATGTTAATTAATACGTCATTTAAGTTATATTTATATATTGCACTGGGATGGTGCAGTCCATCTGATGTTTTGAACATTAAATAAAAAAAGCGCATTAAAAATATGTATGATTATTATTAATGGAGTGCCGACAGATTAATGATTTTAATTACTACAATTTATGAAATGTTTTATTTGATAATACTATTAGATTTAAGTAGATTCAAATTAAAACACCGTTATTTCACCTTTTCACTTACGTGAAAGTTCCCAATGAGTACTTATTTTTATAGCGGTTCCTGTGTTTGTGACTAACGCTTCTGATGACAAAATATTTAAAACGAAAATAAAGGCTTTCAGCTTTTTTCTGCTACCGTTAAGGTTACAGCCGATTCAATTCCACTACTGAACATAAGCCTCCCCCATACATTGCTTCAGAGGGGGTATTCACCATAGTTGCAACGTTCGACAAGCGGGATGGTAAGCGCATTTTTTTTTAGTCCTGAAGACCCTGCTGCCCATCTCGTGATGTTTCCCACTATCACCTCTTACGACCTCTACGAGATATGGGATAGTGGATATTCTTACACATGGTTTTTATAATAAAACCTTAATCGTATTGTTGACAACGAAGCGAGCGCAGTAACTCATGTAATTATTTTATATTATTCACAGATCGATATCTTACGCGAGCCCGCGTAGCTTCAACGCGGTTATTAATTGTGTGTGTCGTCTGTTTGATTAATTTCACTTTAAGATTAAGGTCACCTTCGGTGTTTTGTTTTTATAGAATGAGGGTGACAAACGATCAAACGAGCATACAGTCTACCTGATGGTAAGTGGATGCTGTGGCCCATAGACATCTACGTTTATCCTCGATCTTAATAGAGGTTAAGTGTAGGTCTGTCAGACAGTTCAATTGAGAACATCCTCCTTTTTTGAAGATGTCTAAAATTTTATTTATTTATTTCACAAAGCGAAATTTACTTATATCTTATGAGAAATAAATAATTCGTGGTAGATCCACGCTGCATCTATATTATGGTTGTAGCACGAAAGGTTCGTCTGGCTCGGGCAGGAGTACGCTCTCACAGAATACCAACGTAACATACCAGCTTTATGTTGCTGTGTTTCGTATGATAAATTTAGAGAACTGAAGACTCTTTTTACAGGATACGAGCCATTCCATCTTGGTAATCAAGGGTGACAACGCTTCTGCATTTTGATTCCTAATCGAGGATAAATATAGATGTCTATAAGCTACAGCATCCAATTACCATCAGATGAACTGTGTGCTTGATTGTCAAACTTATTCTATGAAAAAAAAAAGAAACTAACAGATAGGCAGCAACGTCAGCAAAACAACAAAAAAACTGCGATTGCCAAACCCAGGCCTTGCATTTTCATGGTAACAGTAAACATATTACATATATATAGTTATTAAAATACTTAACTTGTTATTGTGGTACAGCCCTGCATAATCCGAGGCATTAAGTCGCTTTCGACAAAGTATTCTTATAGTCATAATTTTCTATTAGTTGTTAACTGATTCGCACGACATCACCTCACCCGACAAGGCACCGGTGAGCCGGTAACAAACAAGCCTACAGCGTAGGCTTCTACCCTTGACATTCATAATTGTTGATGTCCACGCACACCTCACCATTGTAACGACTTAAATGCCACCCTACCACAGTCCAAAATGTACTCTAAAATGCAACGTATTCGCATTAAAATCGCATGTGCACATCACGTCCGGGTTCTTTCACAAAGGCCCGGCGGCGTGTGACATTTGACGCGACGTCCACTGACGTGTTAAGTATTGTTGCAGATCTAGTTTTGATTTGGAGGCACGCCCGGGTTTAGGAAATGGATTTTTATTCACTTTTGTTTATCCAACCTAGGGCCTATTTTTTGCTAGTTTGTGGATTGTCTTAGATTTTTATCAAGTTCAACATAGGAAATTTTATTTATTATGCAATGAATCTTTGTTCGAAATGAAATGAAATCTCATTGTATCGTGTTATGTAATGAGAATTTCATGTGTAAAACGAATATTTTCTTAATTCACTACTAAAGCACTACTATATATATATATATATATATATATATATATATATATATATATATATATATATATATATATATATATATATATATATATATATATATATATAACACGCGAAATATCACGGACTGACTGACTCATCACGAGATCTCTAAAATTATTCTTCCGATCCGATTGACTTGAAATTTAGTGAAGTAAGTTACTCATTTCGCAATGTTGGTGCATACGATAGTCCCGTCGAAAAAAATTAATAGGTTCCACAATAAAATATTATCATGCGTCCGACGAAGCGTGCGGATATGTATCTGCTAATTTATTATAAAAGTACGAATAAGCAATAGTACAATTGACTGCCTCGTTGATCTAGTAGTTGCTGGTAGTTCGACTGCTGATCATAAAGTCCTGGGCTTGAAGCCCGGAGTCAGGAATTTTGCGAAGTTTCGTCCCCGTGCCTCGGAAAGCACGTATAGCCGTTGGTCCTCTCCGGTCGTGTCGATTTACCGTCCCATTGGATTATGAGAGTGAGGGAATGGAGAGTACATATACCTTTAACACCTGTGCTTACGCATACACTTGGGCACTATTATCATGTCCTGCGCCGATGGCTACTCTTCGTTGAGGCAAAACACAGTAGCATTACGCAGCTAATTTACGCTGGTATTATGTAAGAGAGTGGTCCTCCCTCGATCGAGACAACCCATGCCTGCTGCAGACCATAAGCCGTAATAATTTTAGTAGTGTGATGGTGGCTTAAAGGACCCACTAGCCAATAACGTGGGTGGCGTTAGAGACGACAGATGGAAACTGCAGTGGGAGATGGGCAGCAGCATATTCTTGATAATATCTCAAATAAAATAAAAAGCTACGAATGCCAACCCGCCTGCCGAGCTCGGCAACTCTGCCAAATAACATATCTATTAGATAATCAATAGGTGAAGCCAAATATTCTGAAGAGGACTTAAGATAGCCTAAATAATAATATATAAGTGAATGGAAATATATTTCAACAGCACTATTCAATTTGTATCTAGCTTTTTAATGCTAAAAGCTTTATCAATTCGCAATGAGAGGCAATGTATTGTGTCGTTTCACTCCAATACTTTCAGAAAGAGCGTTCATTTATACGTGCCGGTGATTACGTTTCAAACGAAAAAGGCCTTTCTCCTTTGCCGATAAAATCCATTTCGTAAAGCGCGAGAAAGATTTCCGATTGGATTACTCCAGCGCTAAATACAATTAATGAAATAATCAACTTATATGCGTGAGATACTTCGCTGTTTACTACTATTTCTAAAAGCTTAATAAAACTTTGAGAGCTAAAGTAGCTCGGGGACTAAGCGTTCGTAAATTTCGCAGTATCCGAGCAGTCAGGGTTCGATCCTCACTAAATTGTTTCACATAATACGAGTGTAAAATAGCAGCTTAATGCTGCTGTGTTTCGTGTAGTGAGTGTAGGGAACTAAGGACCGTTTTACTGGAAATGGGGCATTATATCTTAGCCAGCAGTCCTCATAAATATAGATGTCTATAGGCCACAGACATCTTACCATCAGGTAGACTGTGTGCTCGTTTGTCACCCTTATTTTATAAAAAAAGACAATTACTTGCGATGAGAAAACATTGTATAACCGTTTTGTTTGCCGGATAATATCGATGAAATGTGAATTCCGACAATATAAATGACACCGTAGCGGACCCTCCCTTGCCCTAAAAATTGTCTCAGGAATGAGAGGGCTGTATCCAACAGTGGGACGTAAATAAGCTGTAACTTTAACTTTCCAAGAACCATCCGGAAGGAAACTATTGGTCGCTAAAACTAACAATTAAATGTATAACATAGGTGAATATCAAAGTATTCTCTCGGAACCATTACTGCTCAAATGCTGTATCATTTATTTAGTATATTGTACAAGTTATTTCATAAATTGTTTTGTGTCATTTAGTTAAAAGGTACAATGGGACTGTCATGTTGAAAACAACGAGTCCCTTAATTAAAAAGGAATAAAAAAAGTAAAAAACAAGTTATATGGAATAACATCATAACCAATAAAAAAAAAAAAAAAAATATATATATATATATATATATATATATATGTATATATTATATGTTGATGGTACTTCATTAATTTTTAAAACACTCTTAAAACGACAACTATTCAATTATGACGAAGTAAATAATGCTACATATATCTAAATTAGTAAATTGGTTTAATGTTAATAATTTGCATTAAAATGGCTCTCAGCCTATTCGGATATTTCTCGTTCTCTTCACGTTGTTAAGTTTCTACCGCTGCAGTCTAGAAGGCTACTTTTTTTCATGTCCAAAGGCCAGGTGTTGCTATTTAACGAGGAAACACAGCCAGCGTGTTTAACTCTATTCCGTGGAATATTTTCAAAGAATAATTTCAAAATAATGGCTTCAGAAGTCAGAGTTTTAATTTTTCTATAAACGTTGTGTTAGCACCGATTTCTAAAGTGTGGATTGTAGAAATAATTTTAATATCATTCCTTCTTCAAAGTTGGCCTTTGCTTTCATTAAAGTATGATTTCTTTTATTTTTAGTGTCTTTATTGTAATAAATATAACGTATTATTATTTTGAGATCTGTGTTGGAATATACATAATTAATATTAGGTAATTTTAAGAACAGTGACACGTTTTGACTTCGTAATACTACGGCTGTGTTTGACTGCAGCGCTGCGGAGTTTCGACTATCACACAGAACAATTATTTGATCATGTGTAATTAATGTGCGTGCGTGCGTACGTGGTTTCTTTGCGTGATAAACTTAGAAATAATGAGGATATCCGCAGTGGAACCGGAGTAACCGACATAACCCAACGGATTAGTAAGTTGAAGTGGCAATGGGCCGGCCATATAGCTTGAATAAGCGAAAATTGATGGGGAAGAGAGATACTCGAGTGGCAGCCTCGTACCTGTAGGTATATTGTAGGGCCGCTTCCCACTAGATGGAGTGACCACCTGGTAAGACATGCAGGAAGTCGACGTATGCAGGTTGCTCGGGGGCGCGCTTTGTGGCATTCCTTAGGGAAGCCTATGTTCAGTAGTGGGCTTGTAAAGGGCTGTAATTAATGAATCAATGAATGAAGGTACGTGCGTGCGTGAAAGAAGGTATAAAGCTGAAAATGGAATCGCCGATGTATGAAGTATTAAATGTGAATCCGCACTGTAATAGTTTGACAGAAGTCTAACAATTTCAATACAGTCTCGAATTGAAAACGGGCCTACGCCCTGCATCTTTGTATTAATATTATTCAAGCTTTTATATTATGGAAAATACAGTTGAAGGAAATAAATCAAATACAGACGGTAGCAAATTAGTTTCCATTGGAAATACGACCAGGTAAACCGTGAATGCCGAGAGTAGTTTTATGATTTTATAAAACAAAGAAAAACAATAAACTGTATTCAAGTGGCTTATTAAGTATGACTTTTAAACTGATAGTAATAGCAGTTATTTAATTTTACTTATTATAATCCAGTACTTGACTAGAATCCTATCCAGGTGGTGATCAAACCCTGGATATAACGGCGATATAACTGACCTATTTAATATTTGCTTGTAGTTATAAAAATATTAAGTACCTGTAAGTATGCACGCAACCGACAGCGAACGTCGTTCTTTTTTTCTTATTTACATAATATTTTCATTAGCGTGCTTTTTCTTTTTGGCCAGGATGTTTATTCAACAAAAGTCCAAAAAATGAATTTACAGTTGTAAGCGGTAACATTAATTTATGTAAAAAAAAATAACTATACATAGCAACATATGTCTTTAGGCCTTTTTTATCACACCAATTTGCCCTGCCCCTGTCATCTTCGTGTAATCCTGTCCATCCATTGGTTGTCTGGAAGAATTTGCTGTCAGTAATAAGACCGCCCATTGCATACTTCTTTTATATATATATAATCCGTAATTCTTGTATGGTGTGCAATAAAGAATATTAAATAAATAAATAGATCATATCTTACAAAAGTATCTCTAGTGTCCCTTTAAATTTAAAAACATTGATATCGCTTTGTTTGTTTGATACCTAATAAAAACTGCGAAGAGATATTCACAGAGTTCCTTAGATCGGAAGTAACAACAACTCGGTAACGAAGAAACCTCTGTAAGACTTAAGGCATCGGGGACTACAGCCAACTGGAATTACTTTTAATCCGTTCTTCCACAATTTATTTATAGATCCAGTAGTCATAGCAAATATAATATACAATAATTTACGACAATAAAAAACTAAAACTCAAAACTTAAGCAATAAATGCTAACTAACTGAGTCTTCTCGCTGAATGGCTATACACCTAGACTTTGAGCGAGAAAATAACCTGCCCTCTTATCACCAGCAGCGACGACCAGTCACAGACACACTTCATTTAGGAACTTCCGATAGCCTACAAATAACTTTTACCTCATGTTGAAAAAACCAGCCCTAAGTAACCAATAATGTAACATTAAAGAAATGGACGTTTAACTTAACGTTTAGTTGTGATGGGGTAAATAAATCTGTATAAATATTCTATCTTTAATCATTAACTTGCTTCTTTTATTATTTAAGGGTAAATGTCCGCCGCGCTGCCCCAATGCATGTTGGCGAACTACACATGTCTCGAAATATTTTTTTCTTATTTCTCAGACATGCAGGTTTCCTAACGGTGTTTTACTTTACCGCTGAGCACATGGTAAATCAGCTCTTAAAAAACTAATACAATTTCCTACGATCAACAATACCAGCTAGATGTCGGGTCGGCGCAAGAAATCCATCTCAGTAAATAAGAGCGCACATGAGACGTGAGCTCTTGCACGTGAGAGTGTAGCTCGCAAGGCAATAACGGGATAAAGAATTTTATTTGTTATAACTTAAGCTTTTTTTCACACTAAATGTTATTTATTTTATGTCTTTTCATAGTTTATATTCATGCGGATAGTATTTAGCTATGATTTTGTACGTGACCCGTTATCTAGTTGGTATTGTTGATCGAAGACAATTTCTCTGGTACCGCTTCACTCGCGTACTGTGAATATCACAACGAGTGCTTAGCCTCTGTCGTCTTTAATAACACTCAAGGGATGAAATGAGGTAGTGGATGTTATAACCACATCACTCCCCACTGAAACGTTAGTTAAATTTATCTCAAAAAACGCAAATCTAGCCTCGTTTTGCTTAGCCAAGTAACTGATAACCTTTTGGAGCTTTTAAGTTAATTGCCAAAGAAGCTTTTGTTTGGAATAGAAAGCCTGAAAGTATTTTTCTATGCCCAGGTTGTACTTGCAATTTCTTTTTTTGTTGATGTTGTTTGTATTTCACTTAGAACATTTTTTCAGTGTCTATAATTTATTTTTAGGCATAATTCAATCTTCACGCTAATTGATCCCGATCTTTGAAAAATAATGACAAATTCTCCAGACCGGGGCGGTAACAAAGGTGGTGAAATGAATAAATGCCTAATATAAGATTTATTTATAAATGTGTGTTATTGTACAAATTACGTAATCACCACCTTTTCTTGTTTACCCAAAACTAAAAAGTATTTCACGAAAATTACGTTAAAATTAGAACCAACTTGAAACCTATATTTTTTGGTATTCCGAACTTTGATAAATTACTATACTCTGATGGCAATCGCAAGCATTATACGTTAAAACGAAGTACAGTAAAATACATATATTATAGACAATCGGTCCATGGGGTTCTCGCGAGGTAATGTTTCTAAAGAAACTGTATCAGAAACTGGTCGTTATCGCTGGTGACAAGAGGGCTACAATCCTCCACCTCCCACGTACTCACCACCAACATTGCGGTTATTTGAGCCCATTCTCGACGAACGCACGTGGTACTTATATCTTTCCATATCTTTCCATATTTCTTATACATATGTCTTTCCCATGTGTGGTTTTGTGATTCCTTACAAATTATTTATCAATTATTTTTCTGCCCCTTGTCCCCTTTGTAATGTTTTCAGGCCATATGACGTCATGCCCCAAATAAGACAAGAGGGCTAGTTGAGAAACATTGAGTTTATATGAGTGATAAAATAATATTTTTTGTAAGTATTAGGTGTAAGAAGTTATACGATGTCAAAACAACAGGGTGTGGGGAGGTATTTTAGTTTTGGACAGCTCGCTATCGTAGTTTATTATAGCCTACTAATAATTGTCTTGGGACTGTATTTTGTTCTTTTGCAAAAGTTAGATGATAGGATTCCTTTACTAGAGTCCGTTTGAGCAGGTCCTACCCTCGTATCTATTTCAGCCGCCCAGCTGTATTTCAGTCTGAAGGGTATAGAAAGCCACTATAATTACAGCACAGTCTAACTATAAAAAAATATATACTATACTATTAACAATCGTTTATCGTACGGTGCGGCGCTGGGCGAGACGCGGGCGGAGCGCTCCCGACCGGCCGGTAGTCGCTCGCAAGTCTGCTAGGGTTGTCATGTCACGCAAATAATTTAAAATGGTTCACATTATATGTGCGGTAAAAACCTGTCGGTCAGTTGTGCTAAAGTTTCCACATACACAGGAATTTGTTTAAGCGTGAAAAAACATCAGTTTTTTATTTTCTTATTACTTCCCGTTGTGACAACCCTAACAATTGTTTATGTCGGCTTTTCCGAGAACATCAAACGTTATGACTGACTGTATGTTCTTCTTAGGCTGTGTCGCATTTCCTCTTAGTCCTTAGTTGTATTTTATGCGACAATGAATATACATATAGTCTCATTTTTTTAAAGTCGGTTGGTTTAAAGTTAGTTTGTAGCAAGTGTCCAAGGCCTGAAGTAGCCACTTAACACTACTTAACATCAGGTAGTTCACTTGTCACTAAAATTTCAGTGAACTAATGTATTTCAAACACCTCCACAATGCAGGAAAAAATTCTAGTGCTACCTCACACTTTTTCACTAAAAACATCTAAACGGTTGAGTAACTACTACCATATTATTAATTCTGTGCTACTACCTTTATTTATACTAAAAGTTCTATTTTTTTGTTGAATAAAAATTATGAATGAATGAATAAATTATGAAAGAATATTCAAATTACATTAATACTTTGAGTACTGGTTGATACAATGTAAATAATTTATGAGCTTGAAGTTACTTCAGTTATTTTAATCTTGTGGCTTATGAAGCAAACTTCGGCAATATTGTAGAGCTTACGAATGATTTATTTATTTACCGACATAAAATACTAGCAACGTAAGACAATATTTTATTGTAGAACCTAGATGTAAAATATCAAGATTTTTTTTAATTGGACTATCGTAAAATACGTTCTCAGTGAGCGTCTACATTGCGAAATGAGTAACTACTCGTGTACTAGATTTTAAATCAAGCGGGTGTATAGTTTTAGAGATCTCGTGACGAGTCAGTCAGTCTATGGTATTTCGCTTATTTTTTTTTTTTTTTTGGGAGTTGATCGAGCAAGTAGTTTGCATATTTGGGTTGCGTATTTAGCAGGGATGGGAATATGATAAGGATATAGAACGACGAGTGAACGCAGGAAATAGAGATAGATGTGTCAAAAAAGGCACGTGTGGCAATTCACAATGCTGTGTTGGTCCCTACTTTAAGGTATGGTAGTGAAAGTTGGGTGTGGCAGAAGAAGCACGAGAGTAGAATGAACGCAGTAGAAATGCGGTCGTTAAGGAGTATGTTAGGGCTGAATCTGAATGAAAGGGTGCGAAATTGTGTGATAAGAGAAGACTGTGGTTTGCAAGATGATGTTGTGACCAGGATTAAGAAAGGAATGCTTCGGTGGTTTGGTCATGTGGAAAGAATGAAGGAGGAAAGAGTGACATAGAAAATTTATGTTGCAGAAGTGAATGGCAGAGTCCGAAGGGGACGCCCTAGGCGAAAATTTATCCACCAAATTAGCGATTTATTAAAAACGGGCCAAATTAGGAGTACCCTTAACCGACGAGCATGCGTAGGTATATGGATGTGAAGGAGACGAGAGAGGTGTGTCAGGATCGTGCCAAATGGAAGTCTGTAGTCTCTGCCTACCCGTCTGGGTGACAGGCGTAAGTGTTTATGTATGTATGTGTGTATTTTTTTAAAACCATACCAGTAGTTTGCGAAAATTTTATCCCCTAAAATGTCAAATTTAAAATGACCATGTAACAGACGAACTTCACACCACCCGACGGTATTAGGCTCTGCGGCCTATTGACACGTGCAGCTAACTAGAAATAAAAAAACTACAGATGCTTTATAGACTAAGATGGAATACCTTACAGCCTGTAAATATACTGACTCTCTATAGACCGCTACACAGCAGTACACGCACTGCTATGTGGAGAAAGATACTGGTGAAACTGTTGTGCCTACCGTGTCGGGCTCGTCGGTAGAAAATTAGTCCTGCCTATCACTTAGTAACACACAAAAAACCTGTACTTAGAGATACTTGGAGACTTAACATAGAGATTAAGTTAAAACAAAACTTAATATTTTATCGCATTTGGTAATTTAAACGTGTTTTTTTAACACCTGATGATTAGGCTGCTGTACAGCACGTATGGTCGTAGGGAGACTATAAAAAGGAGGCTGAAGGGTTATCGCCTGGTGATCTTAAACTTTTAATTATAGTTTTAGATGTTGTAGAGTCATGCTGCACCTTTATTATGGTAGTAGCACGAATGGGTCCGTTCAATCGGGTAAAGATGACGCTCGCACAGAATACCTGCCTAAAATAGCAGATTAATGCTGCTTGCTGTATTTCGTACGGTGAGTGTAGAGATCTGGAGACCTTTTTTGCTACAAACAAGGCTTTCCATTTTAGTCCATAATGGTGAAGCGGCATTTGCATTTTGATTCTTATAGGCCACAGAATCATCTTTTCAACAGATGGACCGTGCTCGTTTGTTCTATAAAAAAAATCAACGAACAAAACCTGCATAATTAAATACAACAAACAAAGCGTTTAACCGTTTTCCTCTTGTGAAATAGAAACTGGAACTACCAAAAATAAAACAAAAGCCCTCGGAAATACAGATTCGTAAATTAAAATGTTTTTAGTTCATGTCCGCTATATAAAATGGCAAATACAAATTTATACTTTCAAAGCCTGGACTTTGTTTTCGTAATGAACGAAACGCTATTACGCAAGGACATTTCTAAATTATTATTTACTCTATGGTTTGCAATTTTGAAATATTACTTACTTAAAGCGTTAATGAATTAAGATCTTTTGTTATTAAAAATAAATGAAATATTACTAAAACGTAGAATATAGCGATTTTTATACAATTAAAGTTTACAAATGTGCACACAACTCACCCGATTATAACTGGATGCTGTGACTCACCAACACCTTCATCTATACCAGATTAAGAGATATATTGTAATAAAATGCGTGGTTACCCGACAGGTTGAAATGGATATCCTCGTAACCAATAGAAGAGTCTCAAGTTCCTATCACTTTACTTACGAAATGACGAAATACAGCAACATTAAATGTTGCTATTTAAGGGGAAATATAATCTCAAATGGCTTAGCAAGATCCTTCGTTATGCCGAAAATATTGCAGCATTAATTTTGAAATAAATATATGGTAAAGTTGAGGATTAATGTTAAGGATTATGTTAGACGAAAACACGATTTCGTAAAATTTTCTCGATAGGAAGAAAAACCAAAGTTACCTCCAAAATAAACAATAAACCGCTGTTATTCATAAAATACTTTAAATAAGATCATGAAACTTTGCATACTAACTGAACTAACTATAAAGCAGTGCTTATGTTCTTTACTTTTTTTTTAAATACAATTGTTTTCACTGTAAAAAGAAATTACCTAAACTATCGGCCTCTTGAAGCGTGGTTCCTGCCGTACGGTCACTTCGCTTCGGCCTTTGAACGAGGAGGTTGTGTCGCTTACGATCAGAATATACATTACGCAACAGGACGACGTAAAATTAAAATGGGAAATAACCGTAATAAAAATAAGAAGCGACAGGCTTGGCGTTAAGAAACAGGCATAAATATGATAAACCTAATGAAATAAGTGTCTAACGACCTATCTACTTACAGTATTAGTGATTATAAACATGTCGGTACATAGCATACGACGCGCGGGCAAGTGGGGACGAAATTAGAATTTGAGCTGACTTACTCTATCCCCTTAACGTTGATATCATATCAATAATTATATATCTGGGCTAGGTATATTCCATTGTTTATTAAGATATTATTGCGTAGTGTAGCGGTAGCGTTAGAATATCTACTACCACATAGTAACATACTCATCCCTGGGAAGTATATATCCTTTTACTTTTACTCTGCAACTTTTTTAGATTCGTTATAATGGGCTACGTCATCTCTACTCATTCATTCGTCTATAATGTGTCTACGCAGTAAATTTGCTTTCTTTAAAAGAATTTCTAATGGAATAAAATATATAATTACCAATGAGAAAATTTATTTCGACGTATGCTTTAAACAGAAAATTAGATTATGAGTTCGTTCATTTCGCGTTTTGAAGTAGGATTATTTTAATATTTTATTAAAGTGTTAGTATAGCGCTACTAATTTACTACGTGCTCAGTGGTCTATGAATACATCGTGAAGAAACCTGCGTATTTTTATGGGATGAGGTGACAAACGAGCACACAGTCCACCTGATGGTAAGTGGATGCTGTGACCCATAGACATCTACATCTATCCTCGATTAATAATGAAAATGCATATTCGTTGTCAGCCCTGAGGAATTAGATGAAATTCTTCGTTTCCAGTAACAAGAGTCTCCGGTTCTCTACACTCATCATGTAAAACCCACCAGCATTAAGCTGCTATTTTATGCTAGATATTCTGTGATAGCGTGGCTCTAAAAATAGCAGCATATAAAAAAAAGTCGAGAACACATCGCCGCAGAAAAAAACCATTAAGCAAGCTTGACATACCCGAGTCCAAATACATAGTTATTAATACGCATTTTGCAAAGCATGCTTGTAATTTTCTATGGTATCATTTAACAATAAGTTCTTAAAATATTGTACTTTAAGTTAGCGTCCCACCACAATAGGCTTCCCAAATAGGCTTTAAAAGAGCTTCGCCTGTATAGAAGTGTTAGAGCCACGCTGCGGCTATATTATGGTTGAAGCACGAATGGGTCGGCTCGATTGGCGATGGACTACGCTCTCACAGAATACAAGCGTAAAACAGCAGCTTAATACTGCTTTGTTTCGTATGGTGAGTGGGACCGTAAAGGGTGACAACGCATCCGACTTTTGATTCTTAATCGAGGTTAAATGTAGATGTCTACGAACCACAGCATCCACTTATCATCAGGTGGACTGTGTTATCATTTATCACCCTTATCCTATAAAAAAATCTATTAATGCGGCATTATTTAGAAGATAAAAATCGAAAACCATTATTTTACGTTAAGTAAGTTTAAATAATTGAAATTTTACGTTTATTTAAGTTTATTTAATTTTTTATTTAAATTTAAAAATATCTTTAAGTTTTGGGATAAAATATAGCCTATATTCTTCCTGGACTTGCTTTCTATACGTTAGTAAAATCTCGCCACGATTTGTTCGGCCATCGTGACGATTAGCCCCGTGTCTCAATAACATGTTAATAATCTCCCAAGATTAATAGAGCCAGTTACATCAAGTTTACACAGAGTCACTTCAATTTTATTTTCATGCGTATAGATAAAATAGACATACATATATGTATATATATGTAAAGTAAGTTAGTAAAGTTACAGCCTATATACATCCCACTGCTGGACACAGACCTCCCCTCATTTCTGAGAGGGTTTTAGGTCAAGGAAGTGTCCGCCGCGCTGTCCCAATGCGTGTTGACGAACTTACATGTCTTCGAAATATTCTTTTGTTATTCCTCAGACATGCAGGTTTCCTCACGATGTTTTCCTTCACCGCCGAGTACGTGATATATCAGCACTTAAAAATTGCAATTATCGATTTCATTGGTGCCGGCGGGGATCGAACCCGGGTTACTCGCGTTCTGTTATATTTACAGCGAGCGTTAACCATCTGAGCTACCACGGCTCTCTTATATGTGTATATATTTTTTTAATTTTAAAAAGAATATTAACAATGCTATAAACATTACTAATATTCCCCTTAACCACTCGTGGTAAGCTTAAATTGCTTGTGTTACGAGTGGTTCACGCCAGTAGTCGAATGGCGGATTTGAACCCACGACCTTTTTGAGTTCGCGGTCCGCGCCCTACCTTTAGGCTACTGTCGCTTCGAGATAATATATATATATATATATATATATATATGAGTGTGTGTGTGTGTAAATATAGTCATTCATTAACCGTGTAGTGTCGGTGAAAGAATATCCACTACTCCATACCGTCCCGTGGGTGTCATAAAAGGCGACAACTGAAACAGGAAATCGGCGGCAGTATCTTCCGTATAACAAATGAAAATTATAACAACACGGTTGGCAACCTGTGGCAACCGGTGGATGAGGCCGACGTTAAGCAGTAGACTTTCACAGGCTGTAATGGAAGGATGTATAGTTACTTACTCATTACAATAACAATGAAATATTTTTTTAATTTTTTTATAAGGATTAATAATTTTCCACGCTTCAGCTTTAACATAGAGGCGAAATTACGATTATTTTTTATTCTGCTTGAAGCTCTAATGGCCTGATGTTTTAATGTATAACCTAGAATTGTATTGACATTTTAAATTATTCCTTTATATTTCGCAGAAGTTTTTAAATTTATAGTATTAAGTGAATTCTTAATAAAGTGATTTTTATGAAACGTACGCAAATAAAAAGTTCAAGTTGTTCATTCATCATCATTACAGTAATTTTCATGTCCACTGGTGAAAAGAACCATGTAGTGGCGGTGTAATCCACTACCCCATATCATCCCGTGGGTGTCGTAAGAGGCGACAGAGGGTAACAAATCAGGAGATGGGCAGCAGCACCTTCCTGATAACAACAACAAATGAAGAAAAAAAACTGCGGTTGCCAACCCGCCTGTCCAGCATGGCAACTGTGGCAACTGTGGCAAGTGTTTCCCTTACGTGGGAGGCCTATGTTCCACAGTGAACGTTACAGGTTGTAATGAAGATGATTGCTGTTGACAATTATAGGTCTTCAAAAGACTACCACAAAAATGTATGACTCAGTGTTGTTAACTGGCTACCGGTAAAGTGCCCGTTTGAAATTCGGGATTCTAAAGTAAAATCTATGAATGAATGAATAAATGAATATGCTTTTATTGTACACCACAAACAAATATAAGGATAACAAAACAAAAGCAGATTATAATATGTAAGTACAATTTGGCGGCGTTATCGCTACATAGCGATCTCTTCCAGGCAACCAAAACCAAAACTTTGTTTTCTATCTATTATTGATTAGAGAGTTATTTCCGATCGTTTTTACTCACTGGCACTGTGTAAAGATGTTGCATACCTTTGCATATTCTATCACATCTAGCACGGGGAGTTAATTGTTCTAAATAAATAAATGTAATCGCCAAATTTCACCATCGCATATCGCGGGAAAATTCACGATACCATCCATAAATCTAGATAACTGGCCGTTAACCACTGTGTACAAAATTGCAATTTTTAATAGAATTAGTATGACAAACGAACACACAATTTAAGAGATGGTGTGTACATAAACATCTACATATAAACTCGGTTAGGAATCAAAATGCTCGTCCCTGAGGACTAAATTGGAGTGTTCCGTTATGGTAAAAAAAGGTATTTCGTGTATTAAAATCCACTTCACACCAATATACACGAAAATGCAGAAACAAGCTGTATATCGTCAAGATTTCGCCAAAATTTCATTCTTATGTTAAGTTTTTATTTTTAATATTTTCCTTTATTAAAATATAACGTTTTTTTTTAACAAACAGCAGGAAAACCTAGAATCACATATTGGTATATTTAACATCTGGCTCATCAAACACCAAAACAACATGTTTACAAAACTATTTAAGATTCACATAAATTTATATCTTAGGCCTAGTATATATGCAAGTTTGGTACAGATATAACCGTACCGACCTTCGCCCACGCGACTCCGGGAATAGAACCCCACACCATCGCTCTCGCCGCCCGCTCCCACCCTTACTGTGAGTGTCTGCAACTCCGCCATTGTTTGTCAGAGACGTACCCATGGTTTTCGTTTTAATCTCAGACTTGACGTTTCAAATATTATAAGTACTTGAATTCACCATTGTTGGAAGTTTTTAATAAACATACTCATTTTCAGTGAATGTAGGTATTCCAATGAAAAATTCACTTAGGAACGCTAACATATTACATTGTACAAGATGAATGAACTTTTCTAAAGAATTTTGTTTTAGCTGAAGTATCGCAATATAAGTAAATAATAAGATAAGATAAATGAAACCAACCATTCAACGGCTTTACGTTCTTTCCAAGGCACGGGTGTGAAAAACTACCGGTTGCCACTGAGAATGTCTTGACAGAAAAACCCTATTAATGATTTTGGCCCGACCTGCGATTCGAATACCTCATGAACCATATATTATAACCTAATACGGTATGTATAAAATCTAGTAATACTAGTTTAAACGTGGTATAACCACGCTACAGCTATATTAGTAGTATAGTTGTAGCTCGAATGGGCCTGCTTGACCGGGGAAGGACCACTCTCTCACAGAATACCAGCGAAAATAGCAGCCTATTACTGCTATATTTCGTATGGTAAGTGTAGAGAACCAAAGAGAATATTTTTTACTGGAAACTAGGCATTCCATCTTACTCCTCAGGGGTGACAACGCATCTGCACATTGCCTCGCAATCGAGGATAGAGATGTCTATGGGCCACAGAAATCACTTATGGTGGACTGTGTGCTCATTTGTCACGCTTATCCGTTAAAAAAAGTTATTAGCATACAAAACTAAAACAATAGAAAACCATAATAGACCCACGTCTATTTCGCTTTCATCTTGAAAATATTATTTAATTTTCCCCCAAAACTTATGTAGTAAAATACTAAATACCATCGAGTTTCGCATCATTCTTCACTCATAAATCCACCAATAAGGAAGTCTTACCACATGAAATTTCCCTATTTAAGATTTAATAAGCGTTTGAATAGACTATTAATTACCGATATACGTAATGATTCTAATTTTGTGAGTAAAGGTTACTTGCAAATTATTCCTATATTCGAAATATGTTACCTTTGAGGTGAATTATACGTAAAATATTAATTATACGTTTTAGAGCCACGCTGCAGCTATATTAGTAGAATGGTAGCACGAATGGGTCGGCTCGACCCGGGAAGGACCATGCACTGACAGAATACCAACGTAAAATCAGAGCTAAACACTGCTGTGTTTCGTATGGTGAGTGTAGAGAACCGGAGACTCCTTTAACTGGAAACAAGGTATTCCATCTTGGTTCTCACGGAGGAGAAAGCTACTTTCGGTCAGGTACACTGTGTGCTCGTTTGTCGTCCTTATCCTATAGAAAAATAGTACGAAAACAATCGCAAATGTTAGTAAAAACATATTTTATTCTATTTTTAATATTATCCTTAAAAGTTTCCAGTCAGAAGAGTAATATAAATCATTATTACGATTGAGCTCACTTGACAGACCAAACATTTTGAAGTTGTGTAAGAAGACATATTGGAAGTTACTTAACAGCTGAACGAGTTGCTCTGAGTGGCTTAAACATACCACTGGAAGGGAGGAAAGAGGAGGCTGCTTTAAATAAAACCTCACCCCATTGCCTCTAGTGAAGTCGTTGAACTATCGATATCAGTTGTTTTTTTTACCTCGACAACGTGCTTGTAAAATCCATAGCCAAGCAGTGTATTTTTGGCTCTATCGTCTTTTCAATAAGAAGAAACATTTTCCCAATAGAGGGTCGTATGTTTGCTGTTATTTCATAACATACGTATTGAAGTAAAAGTCTTTTTTTTAAAATAAAATTTAAGAGATCTAGAAACCTTTAACCAACTTCAATCGAAGGTTCTGGTAGCGTTGACACTTAATAATAAGATGCAATCCATCACAGCCTGTAATTGTATTGGTTAGCTAATTATAATCCCCTTCCGATATCCCATTAGATAACTATAACCGAAACACATACTAGAGATATTCTGCACACAGGATACTAGCGTAAAATGTTTAGTGTTTCGTAGACCCTCTTAACTAGAAACAAGACATTTTGATTCTTAATCGAGGTTAGATATGGATGTCTATGGGCCACAGCATACAGTTACCATCAGGTGGACTGTGTGCTCGTTTATCGCGCTTATTTTGTAAAATACAGAGCAGTGCTGCTGCTCTGCTGCTTGGCGGTACAAATAAGTAAATCGGTAAAAACGGACTCACGGGCAGTTTAAGAGCCCTACCACTTAGTGGAACATCTTTGTAAATCCTTTCCTTCTGGGGTGCATTTAATAGCCACTGTAGCCTGATAATTTAGGTAAAAATATTAATAAATTTATCATATCGAATATTTACGAATAGAAGTAGTCGATATGAGTCGCCCATCAACATTAATACTCTTCGCGTTCATACGTAGTTTCTTTTTTAGAAATAAGCGTGACAAACGAGCTCACAGTTCAACTGGCGTTAAGTGGGTGCTGTGACCCACAGACATCCACATCTATCCTCTATTAAGACTCAAAATGCGTAATCATCCCTGAATACTAAGTTGAAATGCCTCCTTACTTTCTTCCCATGACAGAGGTTTTTTCCTGACACTTGAAAGCTCAAATGACATTCAATAAGTATTTTTGTAATATGTAATGAATAAAAATCACTATATTCTATTCTACCAGTAGGATCTGTGGCCTGAGCACAGATTGAGACGTAACTGAATTCGGTTCAAAGACATAGGATAGAGAAAATTTAAAGCCCCGACTTCAAAACGATAATTTATTTTATTGTTTTTAGTTCTTTGAAGTCAGCTTTAACTTTTTGTTGTAATATTTTTTTATAAATATATTATTACATTAAAATACAGTCGGTTTTTCTTATACTACTTTCGTCTCTCATCTCTAGTTTTCGTCAGTCATTATATGTTTGTACTCTGTGAGAGAGTGGTTCTTTCCCAACGCTGCTGCTTTAATGTAGTTGTCTTCTAGAAACCCCTTTACTTATGTACAGATTTTTAAACAAAAACTTTATACGGTGATAAACTTGCTATGTATAAATGTCTTGTCCGACCACCTTATACGTGTTTACCTAATAACGAATAACAAAACGTTATAAAACTTTGCCATTTTGGTTTGGGGTCGATGGTTATGTCATTAAGGTTGATGTCATAATCAGGCAACGGCACCTATAGATAGCATGAGGTCTTTAGCATCGAGAGCTTATAATTACAAATAAACCTACTTAAAGCATAATAAGTTGGTTTTTATTTAAGGATATGACTTATACAGGCTTTATTACACAGGCATAGGATTTTTTTTCTTATTACTGAGAAAAGAGACGAGGTCTCAGGGGGTAAACGCTCGCTTTAAGTTATGTAGCGTGCGAACTTAATCCTGTTAAGTTTATTTTTGAAGATAAGCGTGTCAAACATACAGTCAACCTGATGATGATATGTGGATGCTGTGGCCATATACACCTCCATCTGTCCTCAACTAGGAATCAAAATTTGTACATGAGTTTTCACCCATGAATAGTAAGATATAATGTCCTGTTACTATTAAAAAGGATCGCCAGTTTTCTACACTTACCATAGCAGCAGTAAGCTATTTTACGCTGTTATTCTTTAAGAGCGTGGTTCTTCCACGGTCAAACTGAGCCAAAACAATGTCTCTTTTATAGTCCACTGAACGTAAGCCTCCCCCACATATTTCATCACAGGTGGGTACTTTACCATTGATGCTAGACAGGCGGGTTGACCTCTTGTTTCTTTAAAATAATTTTAAGTTGTTTTCAGAAAGATGATGCGGCTCATCTCCTGTTTCAGTTTCCCTCTTGCGACACCCACGGGATGATATGAACTTGAAGATCGTGGGTTCGAATCCGTCACCCGACTGCTGGCGTGAACCACTACAAGCCTAACACAAGCATTTTGATCTCATTAGAAGCGGTTGAATGGAAAATTATTAATGTTGATGCCATTGCTAGTGTGCTACGCATTCGTGGTAGTTCTTTAGTGGTGGTTCGTGGTCGGCTCGACCGGACCACGCTGTCACAGAATACCAGTGTGAAATAGCAGCTTAATACTGCTGTGTTTCGTATGGTGAGTGTAGAGATCAGGAGACCCTTTTTTACTGGAAACGAGGTATTCCATCTTAGTCCTCAGGGATGACAACACATCTGCATTTCAATTCTTAATCGAGGATAAATGTAGATGTCTATGGGCCACAGCATCCACTTACCATCAGGTGGACTGTGTGCTCGTTTATTATCCTTATTCTATAAACAAAAAGTATTTTTATAATTGATTAAAATCTAGAAATTATGTGTTCTTTTGTATTCAATCATTTAGCATAAAACGAAAGACAGCCCTATGAAGTTCACGGTGACGTTTATGATTTATTTAAAGACAATTCTTTATACCAAGGCATTGTGAGGAATCTTCAGACTGCTTTGTAAGGTGCGGCGTCCGTCGGAATTTAGAACAGATAGTACTCTAATGAGTTTCTGTGGCCGTGAACCCATTTTAGTTGATGCCTCGTAATAAATTGACTTTGAGAGTTTGCTTTCAACTGAATAACTGCTCAATATTTTTAATTTATGTAAGTCATTTAGAAAAAAAGTATTTCGATATTATAGGAAACCCTATTGTTATTAAACATAAATGTTGTATAATGTTATTTTTTTAGCCGATGACAAAAAAGGAGAAGGTTTTCGGAATGTTCGACTCGAATTTTTTTCTTTCATTTATAACATTGGGTGACAAACGAGCACACAGTCCACTTGATGGTAAGTAGATTCCGTGACTCATAGACATCCACATTTATCTTCAATCAAGATTCAAAATGCAAATGTTGTTACCCCTGATTACCCGTGTTACCCCTGTGGATGCCTCGATTCCAGTAAAAGGGTCCCCGGTTCTCTACACTCGCCATACGAAACACAGCAGCATTAGCTGTTATTTTACGCTAGTGTTCTGTGGGAGTGTGGTCCTGCCCCGGTCGAGCCGACCCATTCGTGTTGCAACCATAATATAACTGCAGCGTGGTTCTACCACGAAAAACTGTCCATCAATTGTGGGATGATTTTTATTTATTTTTAAATTTAATGAACTTTAAAATTGGTCCAGATCATGTTATACTTCACGGGTGGTTTGTATCAATTTGGAAAATAAATTGCATCCCTAAGGGTAGAAAAATAGGCGATGAACTTAGACGCCATTGAGATTGTGATATTGGTTAGTCCACTCAAAAGGGCAATAGAATGTACGTGGGTTATGTATTTGCAAACAAACTGCCCTGCAGTTTAGGGAAAGTACTAGATATCAGAAACAACCGACTATATTTTTATGCAATAACAAAAAGTATAAGCCGTCTTCGTGCCGACTTCCAGTCCGTTTCCATTCGTAGTCAGGTCACAGGTCTACGTAGTTATAAGTATATTGTATTCCTTTTAATTTCTATGTCAATTTGTTTTTAATAGAAGTAACGGTGACAAACGAGTACACAGTCCACGTGATGGCTAGTAAAAACAACGGCCTATAGAACAACTATTAGATATTTCTTATATTTACACGCAAATTAGACACTAAAAATAAGTTAAATTTAAATCCGTAGAATAATTTCTATTTAACCTACATCTCGATAAAGTATCAAAATGCGAATGGGTTGTTACTCCTGGACACTAAGATCAGTGAACGAAGAACGTGGTAGAGCTATGCTGCAGCTATACTATGGTTGTGGCACAAATGGGTCGATCGGGATAGGACTCATCTCACAGAATACCAGAGTAAAATAGCAGCAAAGAAAAGGAGACACTTTTTTATATAATGATTTCTTATATTTACGCGAACACTATACATGATTAAAACTACTTTTACGGATTTTATCGCGTTTATTTTTACTTTTTATTTACTTTTATTTTTAATTTCCGACGTTTCGGGCGCTTTCCAGCACCCATGGTCACGGGGCACTGAGATGACTAACGTCCCGATGTCATTGTTAAACCCGGAGTACCTTCAGCTTTTTTTTAATTATTGTTTATGGTCCGATCTATGCAAAATGAACTGACTATGTCCTGAGGTCTTGCAGTGGTATGCTTGGGTTTAGTTTTAATTTTATTGATTATAGGATCCCAAGCAGGTGGTAGTACCCAGCCTCCTTCTCTATTGAAATTAGGATGTTTTTTAATTTCAATAGCCTCACGTATCATCCTTGGTAGGAATCGGTGTTCTTTCGCGAGGATTTGTGGTCTATCAAATCTGATGTAATGGTTGGGTCCGTCTAGGATATGATCACAAACTGCAGTCTTCCCGCAACGTTGATGCTTCACATCAGCTATGTGTTCTTTTACGCGGGTCCTAATTGATCTTTTTGAGACACTTTTTACTGGAAATTAGGCATTTCATCTTCGTCTTGAGGGGTGACAACGTAAGTGCATTTTGATTCTTAATTGAGGATAAATGTAGATGTCTATGAGCCACAGCAACCACTTACCACCAGGTGAACTATAGGCTCGTTTGTCATCCTTATTCTATAAAAGAAAAAAGATGGAATGTCTAGTTTTCAGCGAAAAGGGTATCTGATACTCGCACCCACCGTACGAAGCATAAAAATATTATGCTGATATTTTACATTGTTCTGTGGGAGTTTGATCCTACCCCGGTCGAGCCTATCTACCTGCCTCCGATTTTATCACAAAGGCATTGGTTATAGGGACGAATCAATGCCTTTTCATTTAAGTGTACATTTGCAGTATAACACTACAGCTGATAACTTCATTAGTTCTATCGAGAGACGGTTTTGTTATAGAATTTAAATCGGAAAAGCACATCTGTTTCCGGGCACAGATGTGTCCTATTTTAAATTTAAAGTGAATTTAGATTGAGCTCTAAGAACATTTTTTGAACTTTACATTTTTAAAAGTTTCTTAAAGCTCAGACTTTACGCGTTAGATCCACGCTGCAGATATACTATGGTTGTAAATGACCGGAGAAGGACCACGGTCTCACACAATATCAGCTTAATGCTGCTGTGTTTCGTATGGTGAACGTAGAGATCCGGAGGTCCTTTTTACTGGATAAAATGCATTCCACCTTAGTCACCGCATCTGCAATTTGATTCTTAATTGAGGACAGATGTAGATGTCATGTATATAAGATATCCACTTATTATCAAGTAGACTGTATGCCCGTTTGTCACCCATACTCTATTAAATAGTTTATAAGTACATGTCTTGCCTTAATCGCCATGCTGGCAGTCTTATTAGCTATTGTAGTACCAGATGTACAGCACCTTTAACGATGGTTCCCATCGCGGGCTTTGATATTTTACGTCTGGTATAAACGAGATGGCACACACACAACACACATATTTAGGAAACTAAAAGATCTTTATGGGGTTAACCAAAAGCGACGTAACTTGTACACCATTCGTACGATTTTAGTGGTTGACAATGGCTTTCTGCTGAGGCTATTTTGATTGTACTGGTAACTCTGTTGATTTTTAAAGTCCAGATGCTTTTGCTCCTAAACCAATTGGCATGCGATGCTCACCCCAATAA
This sequence comes from Parnassius apollo, assembly GCA_907164705.1. NCBI lineage: Eukaryota > Metazoa > Arthropoda > Insecta > Lepidoptera > Papilionidae > Parnassius > Parnassius apollo. Next base: position 2,805,089 of record CAJQZP010001359.1, read on the forward strand.
TTCTTGTCAGTTGCACACTTATAAATTTTTTCACAGCACTTATACTCGCGTAGCTAAAAAATTTGCTATTTTTGACTATTTTTCCGTGGTGGTCATGTCGGCATGTGGCTTTGACACATTTGGCACATGACCGACATGACTGCAACACCCATGAGACAAAATGGTGTGATAGTTTCACTTCCGCCGCCACCACAGGGCTATTTTTCTCACTATTATTTGTTATATGTTGTGTGATTAAATATTGCAGCACTAAGTAAAGTCAAATACAAACTACATATAAGCGTAAATAAGTTGATCAGATAAGAAAAACTTCTACTTACGTATACGTGATGTCAGAAGGCGTGTCTCTGACGTCGAAGTATTCCTCACCCCCTACAGACGGGGGAGGTTGGTGCGTACTGCGTAGATGCGTCGAAATTGTACAAACATCTCATTACGCAGCATAATATTCTCTATCCACTTGGGATTACGGATCGGATTCGCTCGAAACGACACTTATTTATGGCCGTAGTTAGGTTAGGTCCGTCGTAACGATGACGTACTTATGATATACTAATATAGATACACTAATGAGAACATTTGTCAGAGTATTAGTAAAAGACATCTCGAAAGGAAATACAGTGGATTTCATTTATTACGACCTTGGTTGTAGCGTCATTTACCTATAGTGACGTTAAATCTAAGTCCCTTGAATTTAAAGCATACTTTACTACAAAATTTATGTGGCTATAGCGACTTTGGATGTAACGCCGAGTTCTGGTGTAGCGACTGTTTTTAATGAATATTTGTAACAAATTCCTAGAAATCCCATGCAGATATTGCAACCGGAGTCGGCCGCCAAAGACGCAAACATTTCATTCTTTCACAAACATTTCTTATCTTTTGTTTACATCAACACAGATGGTCAGCAAGTATGAAGACCTTACCTTTTATTTATAGATGTCAGCTAAGTAGGTAGGGAAACGTGTACGTTTCGGAGATTACAAAGTGATACCTATTCTGAGTAGGATTTTGAAATATACCAGTGAATAACTATGTGTGCAAATTATTTTCAATAATAAATGAATATAAACTATATACATATGCACGTGTCTGTATCTCTTTACCTTTGCCTGTAACGACTTCTGGATATAAAATAAATAACGAAACGAAACGAAAATAGAGTCGTCCCTTCATCGTCGTTATACTCGAAATCCACTGTAAATACAGAAAGATTTTCATAAACTTGTTTCTTCTTATTTATAGTTTTTTTTATAAAATTAGAGTGACAAATCATACACAGTCCACCTGGTGTTAAGTGGCTGCTGTGGCCCCTAGACATCTACGAACAACCCTCCAATACGAATCAAAATGCAGCTGCTTTGTCACCCGTGAGGGCTAAGATGGAGTAGCGTTAAGATGCTGTTTTATGCTGGTATTCTGTGAGAGCGTGGTACTTTCTCTGTCGAGCCGACCCATGTGTGCTACAACTATACTACTTGGCTGTTGTGGTTGTAGAATGGGTGAGTTGACTCGGCCGAGGGGGGGGGGGACCACGCTCTCACAGAATACCAGCGTAAAATAGCAGCTAATGCTGCTGTGTTTCGTCTGGTGAGTGTGGAGGACCGGAGACCCGTTTTACTGGAATCGAGGCATTTCATCTTGGTCCTCGGGGATGACAACGCATCTGCATTTTGATTCTTAGTCGCAGTTAAATGTAGATGTCTATGAGCCACAACATCAACATACCATCAGGTGGACTGTGTTTTTTTTTTTTTTTTTTTTTTTTTTTTTTTTTTTTATAGGATAGGGTGACAAACGAGCACACAGTCCACCTGATGGTAAGTGGTTGCTGCGGCCCACAGACATCTACATCCATCCTCCATTAAAAATCAAAATGCAGATGCGTTGTCACCCGTGAGGACTGAGATGGAATGCCTCGTTCCCAGTAAAAAGGGTCTCCGGTTCTCTACACTCACCATACGAAACACAGCAGCATTAAGCTACTATTTGACGCTGGTATTCTGTGAGAGCGTGGTCCCTCCCCGGTCGAGCCGACCCATTCGTGCTACAACTATATTACTAATATAACTGCAGCATGGCTCTACCACGTATGTGTGCCCATTTGTCACCCATATCCTATAAAAAAGAAGCCACACTGCAGCTATTATGGGTCTGCTTAAACGGGGAAGGACCACGCTCTCGCAGAAGACCTGCTGGGTTTTTAGTTAGTGTCGAATATCTTAGAAGACTATAGAAGTACCATTCTTAAACTAACGAAGCCGTCTTTCAGTGTGGTAAACGTAAGTAAATAGTGCATAGGTTGGTATTGCGCTCATCAATTCTAGTAACGCTTGAAGCAAATCATTTTTATAAAAAGAGCCGCATGTTTAGTAGTGTTAGGGTTGTTCAGTGCTCATTTTATGACGTCTACATCTCTTATACATACATACATACATATATATATATATATATATATATATATATATATATATATATATATATATATATATATATATATATTATATATGCAAATCGCAAGATCATGTTTACATTAGACAGCCATAATATACCTACTTGTTTAGATTACCTATTTTTTTATAGAAACTAAAACGAGACACAGTTCACCTGATGAATACGGCCCATAGACATCTACATCTATCTTCCATTACAAATCAAAACGCAATGCGTTGTACCGTACGACGCGAGATGGAGACTCAAGTAAAAAGTCCGTCTCACTATGCACCATACGACACAGATTAGCTACTATTTACCTATTCAGAGCAGCCAACATTTGTATACCTACTAATATCTGCACTTTACCACGTAGAGTACACGTATAGTGGTAGCATAACGTTTTTGTATATAAGGCGATGCAATGTTATATGTAATTCTCATTACTTTATACCAATATACAAAGATATTTTAGATTTGTGCAATTAAGTGGGTCCACTGGTGGCTTATATTCACTATTGGACCCGCCAAGTGGCGCTGTTGTTGAAATATTAAAATCACCCATGCAAAGCCAGGGTGGATCGCTAGTTATATATGTTGTATCTATATTCAACCTAAACTATATTCTTAATTAAACCGATGACATTTTTTTCTGATTGATAAAGATGCTTAGTAAGTTAAGAGGAAAGACTGACAACTACACGTAATTTTATACTCTCAAATCACTATTTGCTTACCAAACTTTTGTAAAGTAACTATACCCATTAAATACTAGGCTTAAACATACTTTGAACGCGAAGCAACAGTTTCTGCGTCATACGGTCACCCTCCATTGAGAAGCGTCAGCAACCACCCACCACCCGCAACCCCCAAAACACCCTCTTCCTCCCTCTCTTTCTGGTATTGCAACAACCGTCTCTTTCACGCCGCCTACGCATCCATTGACTCCCACGCTCGTGCCCATTCAGTGAAAATGTGGTCCAAATGATAGGGATGTAGCCACGGTTCATTATGTATTTCAATTTACTTTTTTTACAGCGGCACAGATGCGAAAACGGATTTTAAAAATATGTTACTTATCTACTCAGATAAACGAAGACGGATATACTACGTACATTATACTATTATGATTATAGAACCCGAATTTATGATTAACTTATTGAAAGAACCTGCACTCATACACACATAATGCCTCTAAGTCATCATCGCCCTTCACGAGTCCACTGATGAACATGGGCCTCCTTCAAGGAATATTTCCTGCATATCTTAACAGGTCGTCACACCATTTAGTGACGACTGCGTTAACGGCTCCGTGGCGCAGTAGCTTAGCAATGAGTTAGTTATACGTGACGCTGAGTGACGCCGAGGGCCGCGGGTTCGAATTCCGCACGGAACAAGTATTTCTATGGCCTACAAGTAATTGTTCCGGGTCTGGATGATTGTCCTTGTGCAATTTATGCATGTAAACTGCCTCCACGATACAGGAGAAAATCCTAGTATGAGAGTAACGCTTTTTTTAAAATAAAAAATAATAAATCTAGTGGGAGGCCCCCTAGACTTACCAGTACGAGGTTGCCACTCGAATTACTTTTTTATAGAATAAGGGTGACAAACGCCCATAGATTTTATTTAGGATATTAAGATTTTTAACAATCAAAACGCAGATGCGTTGTCACCCCTGAGGACTAAGATGGAATGCCTCGTTTCCAATAAAAAAGGTCTCTGTATCTCTACACTCACCATACAAACACGCAGCACCTGTAAGCTGCAATTATATATGTATATATATAATATACTAATATAACTGCAGCGTGGCTCTACCATGTACAAAACATTTTTTAAAGTTTATTTTTCGAAGTGTTTCTAACTATTGCCAAAGCTTGTTTGCTATTTTTTATCTATCCTCCTCCTAGTTTTGATTTTATAGAGCGGCAAAGCTTAAGGTGATTATATTACCCTCACGTACTTCAGTAATTTTATTATGGGAACGCTGCAAAGTACAGGTCGCCTCGACCAGGGAAGGACCACGCAAAATTGCCGTGAAAACACTCGATCATTCACCTTCATAATCTAGCTATATCATCTTTCTATTTACTTTTAAAGCAAACTCGACCTTTATTGACATTTGTATTTGTTCTCAAATCTATTCATTGAGCTGTAAAAACCCCTTCAATCAGTAATATTATATTAATAAACTATAATGGGTCCCTTTCAAACTTTCGTAATTCACGAAAAGCCCACTCGCTATTTTAATTAAGGTCAAGTTATTGTATTGAGGAGGTAATTTAATGATGTATGTTAACAATAAAACCTTTTTTCCATGGAGAAGGACCTACAAATACCTACCTAGCGGGTCAACTGTCAGACTCGTACATTTGTTGTACATATCGCCAGGGCCACGGGAACTCTTTCGCATGCATTCGCGATCACACCAGTGCCATGTACCCTTTGGCCACCCTCCCCCAAATAATGTCCCTCAAACCGATTTGCGAGTACAGCGTCAAGTTTCAACTGAGATTAGCCATCTGCGCAGGACTATATTATAGTAAACGAATGTAAGTGCAAGCACAGGCAAACTCTATATCCCCTCACTTTCGTAACTCCATGAGACTAAAATTCGACACGAGTGGATTGAGATCAAAAACACGGGATGAAACAACATTTTTAAGATCGCTACGGAAAATTTCTTGACAGACAAACAGAAAAACCCATTAACACGATCTGATCCAACCCGGTATACCCGGTTAGTAAAATAACTGACCGGCGAAGCGTCTAAGGTGCAAGACCTCTGGTACTGCGATCGTCAATAATACGCCTGCCATGTGTGATGATGAAGAAGCAAAATAACTCAAAGGTAGGGTTTTTTGGATTACATTTTTTTGAGTACCTCTGGGGTAGGTTCTGCCTCGAAGATGAGTGTGTGCAGTAGTCGTTTTCCATTTAAGTCTGTGTATTTTTTTAAACTTACGGCTAACTGAGTTTTTACAGCCTCATTTAGGATGATTATGATGAATCATTATGAGTACCTCCATATCTGAATATCAGATTTCCGGTACGGGAAGTTGTATTCAGGTTAGAAGCAGCGTTGTGCAGGTGGTAATCGAGGACAGCGAGCCTTACTTTTCAAAGTGAACGGGAGGATTAGTTTGACTGTCTTGTTGATCTAGAGTTAGTAAGCAGATCAAGTAGTCCAGATAACTCGACGGATTGGCGATTGCTTATTTTATAATTTACAGGGCCCCGCTATAATATGATTGTTGCACAAATGGGTCGGCCGACCTTGAAGGAACCATACGTACACTCTTATAAAACATGAATAGTTAAAAATCTTTTCGGTATTTTGATCCTGATATTTCCCATTGAACTTACCTATGCGCTAACTAGTTGAGTTAACTATTTCGACTTGAAAATTTCAGCGCTATATAGTTCAAAGTTGAGGAAACTTAGCGCTAAGTTTAAAATTTCTTAAAACGTAATACAGTAGCACTGAATTTATCTGAATGTCAAAGTAATTTTTTTCTCTCTGCGGCAGTCTTTTTTTATATGGCATTGAGTGACAAACGAGCACACAGTTCACCTGATGGTAAGTGGATGCTGTGGCCCGTAGACATCTACATTTATCTTCAATTAAGAATCAAAATGCAGATGCGTTGTCACCCCTGAGGACTGAGATGGAATGCCTCGTTTCCAGTACAAAAAGGTCTCCGGTTCTCTACACTGACCATACGAATCACAGCAGCGTTATGCTCTTATTTTACGCTGGTATTCTGTGAGTGAGTGGTCCTTCCCGCGTCGAGCCGACCCATTCGTGCTACATATACCACTAATATAGCTTCAGCGTGGCACTAACAAGTATAAAAGCCGTTAATATTTTACACATAGCATTACGCTGCTATTTTACGCTGGTATTCTGTGAGAGCGTGGTCATGCACCTGTCGATCCGACCCATTTGTGCTAGAACTATAATATAGCTGCAGCGTGACCCTTCCACGTAAAAAAAATCTGTTTCGTTTGTAGCATTTTGTTCCCTATTATCTCAGTTAATTTAAGGAAACTCTTTAAACCGACTTATGCTCCTTTTGAAGAGTAAAATTTTAAACTACCTTTAAAAATGAACTTTAATATCAACCGAGACCGTAAGTTATTTCTTATAGAATAAATAATAAGGGTGACAAACGAACACACTGTTAACATCTACATGTATCTTCGATCAAGAATAAAAATTCAGATGCGTTGTTACACCTGAGGACTAAGATGGCATGCCTTGTTCCCAGTAACATGGACAAGTGTGATTACTTCGATAGTAGTCGTCAACTGCAGGAGATATTGTGCCCCAAAAATGTAGGTTCAAGGGTTAGGTACCACACAGAACAAATGTTTGTATGGTCTATAAATAGTTATTCCAAGTTTAGATGATTGGCCCATGTACAATTTATGAATGTAAACGCCTCTACAGTACGTGATAGTTCAAAGGATAATCTAAATTATAAAAAAAATTAAAAAAAATGCCGTAACGATTATGGACGTGTCTTGGCGGTGTAAAAGAATCCGTCACACTTACGTGGTAGAGACATACTGCAGCTATATTATCACAAATCGTTATAATATTACGATTTCTGTGTATATTATAGTTGTAGCACAAACGGGTCGGCTCAAACGGGGAAAGACCATGCACTCACAAAATATCATCGTAAATTAAAATCTCAAAGCTGCTGTGTTCCGTATAGCGAGTGTAGAGAACCGGATACCCTTTTTCCTGGAATTAGGCATTTCGTCTGGGCCTCAGGGGTGACAACGCATCTTCACTTTGATTCCTCATTAATTACAAATGAGCCAAAGCAACCACTAACCATTAGGTTAACTGAGTGCTCGTTTGTCACCCTAATTCTATATCAGGGATGGCGAACCAATGGCACTCGTGCCGTCGATGGCACGCGACACAATATTTTGGGCACATTGGATCACAAAGTTCACTATGAAGTATTTATTATATTACGAACGAACGCGAGTGATCCTAGTTACATCGTGGACTACTTTTGCTAATGACGCATAGTTCGTTTCATCATCATCACCATTATAGCCCTTTACAAGTCCACACCTCCCCCAAGAAATGCATAGTTCGTTTACGCATAACGTAACAGTCAAGTTCGTTGACACAACTGTAGTCCATTTGTGTTATATTTATAAGTACAGTATAAGTTATTTGTCATCTAACCTGCAGCAACAGAAGTCACAATGTTACTTTAATTTGAATTAACCACATAACTGAAACATTTTTAATATACATTGGAAAATGTATTTTGCTATGTATAATAATAAATGTTTTTTATTTTTTGGAGTAAATAAGGAGTTTTGAGTCGATAGTGTTTAGTACTATTATTTTTCTAATAATCACAAAGTCAAAATTATTTATTAAAAGCGACAGTAGCCTAACGGCAGGGCGCAGACCGCGAACTCAAAAAGTTCGTAAGTTCGAATGCGCCATTCGACTACTGGCGTGAACCACTCGTAACACAAGCAATTTAAGCTTACCACGAGTGGTTAAGGGGAATATTAGTAATGTTTATAGTTATAAACATTACTATATAATTGTTAATATTCTTTATTAAAAATAGAATAAAAATAAAAAATAAAATTATTTTGCGGCATGTCTATTACCTAATTAAACATTTCTTTAGAAAAATGGCACGTTTAAACATAAAGGTTCGCCACCTATGTTCTATATACAAATGTAAGACGCTGCTGCCTACCTCCTGGGTCTTTACTTTAAGTTCGATTGTTTTGTCAGTCTAGTGTTCGTAAGCGTGACTACTCGTGATTCCTCCTGGTCCCAGATTTGAATCATGGTAGTCATTTTTCTGTCAAGAAAAGCTCAGTAGCAGTCCAGAAAATTGGCGGTGTTTCAGCCCCGTGCCTCGGCAAACACGTAAAGCCATTGGTTCAACGCCGATCTCTCTCCGGTGTCGAATTGAAATCCCATCGGACTAGGAGAGTAAAGAATAGCTCACACTTTTGAACTTTAATCCTGTCTTACGCAGATGGATAGTTTCCGGACTAGACCGAATTTCGATCTTAAGGACTTACTAGGGCCGATGCAGATGCAACCTTTTGCGAGCATCATAAACGGAGCGGAGTAAAAGTTTAAAGCGCGCGCTTTTGCTTTACCTGTATTTTCCCATAGACAATTTAGTTTTTGGTTATTTTTTAATATCTTTTAAACAAATTCGAATTTTTGTTGTTTAAAAACCTTGACTGAGTTATGCTACAAATATAGGCAAAAAATTATGTAAATTGGAATACGGGTTACAGAGAAGATAGATTTCAAATAATCGTTTTCTTGTGCCATGGGCGCTCCGCTCCAATTATTATTATTGCATAAATGCACACAGATGTATTGATTAGCACTCTGTCAGAAAATTAGTCAATTACGGCATTACTTTCTAAGCTCTTTTCATCTAAATTTGTATGTAGATACATAATAATCCAGACCTTGTCAGGGCTAGATGATGTAAAACTCCCAAATAAAATAGATGAAGTTGCGCTATCATCCCGCTTTCAAAATGTCTGTCAGTGTCCGGAGTAGGATTAACATTGTTAAATTGAAGCTAATTGAAGCGAAACGTACAATTTTTGCCCTTTGTTATGCTTAATACGACGATTTGTATTTTACCCTCGTGCGAGGTTTTCGTACGTTTCAATTTGGACGAGATTTATATAACGGACACTCAATTATCGTGATGACCTGTTAAAATGTTTTTCTAGGGAAACTTGTTTATCGACGTACTGGAGAAATTTAGTACTAGTATTATTTATAAAAGAAGAATGATATGTCGTGAAGAAGTTTCATATTTTCTTAACAAATTACGGCAAATGTAGCAAATGTAAAGTCTGTAACATAGTTGGACCTTGTTGTGCAGAAATGGTGCGCACAAACTGGCCAAAATAATAATCCAGTGGCTATTTTTTTTTCAGTTTATTTCCAAATGTGAAATACTTCTTAAAATAGTAAGGAATCCCAAAATCTACAATATTTTTTATATTAACAGGCCTAGCTATGCCACAAGAAAAATGTTTACCTTTTAAATCTGAATAAATTAATTTCTTAGTGGGTTAAAACATTTTTGCACAACACGATTCAATTTTGAAATTTATATATAGAATTCGTCCAAGGCTTTTTAACAATATATTTTAATTTAAGTAAACGAGCATAAGTAATAAAGTGAAAGTGTGTTACGTAAGTATTCCAAGGATCTCAAATCGTATAAGTTTAAATGGCTATTTTAGACGAAAAATTCGTCGAGATTAGCCGAACTTCGACCCTGTAGAATGACAATGGGGAGCAGCAAACCCCTTTTAAAATGAGTACAAGCATGTGTCCAGCAGTGAGACGTACGTATTGAGTCGGAACTTTACTTTTTAGGGGTCCGTAGTTACACAAAAAGGAACCCTTATATTGTCAGCACATTCGTCCGTCCGTCCGCGCTTTCACTCAGAGACCATAGGTGCTACAAATCTGTCATTTGACATTGTTATAGATACTAATCACGCCTATAAAGTTGTCAAATAAAATATCAAAAATCATATTTATTTTGGGTACCTCCCATACAGGTAAATGGAGGATGATTTTTTTTACCCGTTTTTTCAATCGTGTTGGGTATTGTAGGATTGTACTTTCAAAAACATTGGGGGTATGAAAGAACATCTTTTCGATTCAGGAGTTCGTTTGCGAAATATTAAGCATTAAAATCGTATTTTTTATTAGTCATGTGTCCCCCCCTCCACCCCTCTACCACTTAAACCTGATTTCTAAAATGTTAAAAGTATACTCAATAGTAACATACATAATGCAGTTAAAAGGAAAACTATCACAGCTTAGTAGAATAAACAACTTAACGAGAAATAGTCGACAAACTTTCAAAATGGACTTGGATTACTAAAAATTTCCATACAACTCCATAGAAAATGACATAAAACTAGCTGCAATATAACTTTGTAATGTTATTGTGAACTGTAAGAAATAAAAATTTTATGAAGAAAACGACTACTATACTATAGCTATACTATAGCTATACTATATAGCTATACTATACTATAGCTATACTATAGCTATACTACTATAGCTTTACTTATTTACTTGCGGGAAAGGCAGGCAGGATCTTTCTTACTTACTTACCTACTACTTTCGCTTATTTTTTGGTTGGTAGTTATTGTAGGTCTCATCCAAAGTATTCATGCAAGCATATAGTCTCATACAGTATCATTCGTCGTACTCTTACTTTACGCGGGCGACCCTCAGGATAATTTCGCGCAGTGGTGTTTCACGGGAAGGTGCGTTACGGTCATTTATTATATCTTAAGGTTTCACTGCCGGGAATATATAGATAAATCAACTATGACAACTATGACTATCTTTGCATGGATTTGGCATGTGAATGATTTGATGTAAATTGTATTATTTTTAAAATCGAAAAGATTTTTTAAACTTTTTTGAATACCACTATAATTTTGATTTGAAAATAAGTACTTCAGTTACCATCTTCCTATTTGGGCCTATATTTTGTCGAACAAATTTTACTCTCTCTCACTCACTCACTTATTCAACTCACTTATTATGCTCGTTACCAAGAAAGCTCACGTATTGAAACGGGCAACTACGGAACCCTGCCTCTTCGTTGTGTGTTGCCTGCGCGTACTAGACCAGTTTTTTTTTTATTTAAAAAAATTGTATGAAGTATTACTTTCGCGATCACCTATCTGTCTAGGTTAGAAAATGATATAGTTATTCAGTATAGTAGACGACTGTAAGATATGCAGGAAGTCGATGGATGCAGTGCACGGGGGGGGGCATGCAGCGAGCTAAGGGAAAGTGATTCAGTATAGTATACATTCAGTGTATTAATTGAAAGTAGTTTAAGCTCTACCACTGCACTGGTTAGAAAAAATACATCTGTCCTGGGAAGAACCAGCAAGAAACTGTTTTAAAACAATAATTTATAATATAATATTTTATAGAATTAACTATGACGAAATTAAGAAACAGCATGGTTTTAATCGCCTTATTCCCACGGGTTATTATCAATCATGTACAAAGAGTACATGATTTTGACATTAGTATATTAATCCTTATTTAACAAATCTTAACTTTTTGTAGACAGATGCTGCATATTTTTGGGACTTTGGATGTAGGTGGTATGGATGGAGTGACTAAGGATGTAGGTAGAATAGGTACGGTTTAATATGGATTCCATTGTGATTTTTTCTCAGTATGTTACTCTCTTTAGTTTCACTTACAGTTTTCATCTAACTACTTTCACAATTTACACTACTATTTCTTTTCTAATTATCTTACTTTAATCTTTATATAATACAAGGTTAACCAAAGAAATTACTAAAATGAACACCCCATTGTAATCACAGGAGGAGGAAGGCGTAGCGCTACAGCTGCTTATAGTTATGACCTTGACCCCGTCTGACCTTCACGGAACCACCCTAAATACCAAAGTTCGCACACCCTCTACGAGCCGCCCACGCTTGTTATTTCGGCTAATGACGTCGGAACTTTCCGAAAATTTAGTAATTCGGTTTGTTAAAATGTGTCGATAAGCTTTGCAAATTGCCGTTATAATTGTTAAATACGGTTTCCCATAAATAACATAACATAATCGGTAATTATAGACTGCTAGCGATACGTCCCGACTTCACACAGGGGATTTCCCGATCTCGACTACAGCGCCACCTACCGGGACCAGTTGAGTTTTTAAACCATCCAAGGACCTACTCAAATACACACAAAACTCTTCATCAAAATCGTTCAAGCCGTGTTAGTTCTAGCGAGACAAACGGACATCAATTGCTTTATATATATATATAATTATAAGTTAAGATTGGATTGTACTAGACTTCAGCGGTCGCTGGTCCAAAGTTTATGAAACAATACGATTTGTCCGATTTGGGGTCCTTACCAAAACATTAGCAAATTAAGATTTTTTTAAATACATTTAGCCTTATTAATTACATCGAAATTTTATTACAAAATTTTACTATAGTAACCAACTTCGTAAAAACAAAAGGTTCTTTCTTTAGACTGTTCAGCCTTTAGACAGATTGCTTCAAGTAGGGTACTTGTCATAGTTGCCACGCTTGCCAGGCGGATCTCCTACTAGTAACTAAAAATAAAAATAAACTGAAAACTGCATTTTTTTATTTTTAGTTACTAGTAGGAGAAGGACTGATTCCAGCCGCACAATTTCACCGTCGCACATCGCAACAAAACTCCCGATACCATCCATACCATCTGGATGACTGGCGGTCCATCACCGTGCGATTTAAAAGAAGTTTTCTTCTTCATACAACTTCCTTGTGGAATCGACTACCACCAGAGATTTTTCCGGACCGATACGCCTTAGGGACCTTCAAGAAAAGAGCCTTCTACTTTTTAAAAGGCCGGCAACGCGTCTGCAATTCCCCTGATGCAGATTGCAGTTGTTCACGGGCGGCGGTAATCACTTACTATCAAGTGAGCCGTATGCCCGTTTATACTCTCTCCTATAAAAAAACGATGCTGTCCATCCCCTAGTTTTTTTCCCTCTGTCGCCTCTTAAGACACCCACGCGAGGTTATGAGGTAGTGGGTATTTTTACACCGCCACTATACTGTACATAAATAGTTTCAAGGTTTTCAATTCCCTTTTCGTTTCAAACTTTAGCTTATTTTTTATTTTTACTTTATATTTTTACAAAATTCGAATGCGAGAAGGAAAGCAATTGAAAGCAAGCTAAGTACTAAATACGAGTAAATGCACTTGTACAGTATTCCGAGTGGCGCTCCATTCGCGCGGACAGCTACGTCTACGCTCCGCCGAATGCTATCCCACTAAGGCTTTACTACCTCTTGCTATGTTCGTTAGAGTGTTTACTTCCGTGTGTGAGCTTTCGATCCGAATTCTATTCAGCTGTTCAACAGTGGATTGTTACCGACTGGTAAATAAGAATAAATAAAGATGAATCGACTGTGTTAACTTTGTTTCAAGCTTTCAAGAGTCGCTCAACTTTTTCCGTCTGATTTAAAAAAAAGTTTTCAATTACAATTACATTTACAGTCATTTGACGTCTCTGTGATGCAATCAGTGACTTACCTCTGAGTGCCTCCACAATGCGTGGGAAAATCCTAACATTACCTTTCTAAAGCAATATTAAAATAAGTTGTCCCAAATCAAAACGAAAGTATGATTCAAATAATAAGTCTTGTGGAATATTTTCCACAAGACTTATTAATTGAATCATACTTTCCTTTTATAGTCATATTTGCGGAATATACATATATGGAATTCAACAGCAAATGTCAAACTTTGCGAATAGTGTGTGCTGCGGCTAAGGAACTTCTTTCTAGACAAAGCTTACTGAGGATTAATCAGCCTCATTCGTCACCAATGTCATAAAATGATTGTATCGATTATTTTATGCTACCACCCACCACATAATTTATATAATACATAGTTGATATTTTATCATAAACTTTCCGCGAGTTTGATTCTTTTAAGAATTCTCCCCAAATCAACCAGCGTAGTGAGATAATCTGATATGTCCATTATGTGTAATTGTTATCATTATCTTAATATATATAAATTACATGTCACGTTGTTTGTCCGCGATGGATTCCTAAACTACTTAACCGATTTTAATCAAAGAAGCATGTCCATTATTGACCTGAAAATTTTTTAACGCGTCTAGTGATGTAAAATATCTTGTAAAATTGCATAATATTTTTTCTTATTTCGTATCGCATAATTGAATTTTCAAATAACACCAGGAAAAAAGTTATGTTACTTTGTTTATCATTCTCAATAGACTTTTGGTGACGAAACGTGTTTTTCAATGGCTCAGAGGCCCAGAAGCCATGGCAAAATATATTAAAGACGTATTTTCCACGTTCCGTTTCAGACTACGAAAAATTTGTTCATTCGTCATGTGGTTTATGAATGTTCAAAATAACCTAAAATACCATAAAATAAATTTCTTTTTTTTACAACTTATGAGTTTATGATTAGATACGATTTTTATTGGTTTTATACTATGGTGTGGAAAGAAAAATAAATGTATAGACCTTATCTGACATCTCTTATAACCTCAAAATTTTATTTACTTAATAGCATTTTTCCCTGGCCTCTAAATGAAAAGAAGATAAGTTATTATGTTATTATAAACAATAATTGTTTTTATACAACAGTAGTTGTAGGTAGACGCGACCTGTTAAAGGAATCAAGTGACAGGTCAATCAATGTATGGAATGTGGGCATGATTCTTTGCACACCGTGTGCAGTTTGGACTAACTTGAGAGATTGATAAGTTTTTTCTCATGAGTTACCCACAAGTTTTTTTGCGCATTTAAGGATTTTTGATAGGACATGACAAAGGGTCGTAACGGAAGAACTACGTCTGCCTGGCAAGCTAGTGTATATCTATATTACATAAAATCAATTGTTGTGCGTAAAGACCGATTTACACTTCGACAAGTACAGTAGCGAGTTAACTTGCGAACCTGGCGATGTAAGTTTAAACCTCGTTTGAACGGCAATAAGCGAGTTAAGTAGCAAGTCAACGATTAAGTTGAACGGGATAGCCGGCAGAGCTATTTTTTGGCGAGTTAAGTGCGAAGTGCTGTCCTCCCGCGCGTCTCCCGCCACCCGCAACTAAACTCGCCGTTCGTGTAAACGAGCGAGTTTGGTTCAGTGCATAAGTTGACAGGACGCACGTTTGCGCGCCAAAACGTACAATTGTACTTTTATAAATAAACTTGCCACAAAGTTTGTACGATACTGATTATTGAATATTTATACGTTTTATATTGAGTTTTAATTAAAATGGACGAAAGATATCACGTATAAATTTGTACAGGAGTATCTAGAATGTTTGTATAATAGTAGAAGTTCAAATTGTAAAATTAAACCTGCTCGAGATGCTGCACTCATGAAAATTATTAAAAACTTCTTTAACAACAACCATTAATACTTTTCTGACTGGATCATTTAAGTCTTGACGTAATCCTAGAACCATCTTAAACGAAAACCATAAAAATTCTGTAGTCTTGAAACATCATACTCTAACAAACTCTATGAGCTAATGTCCTTAACTAAACTCGCCACGAAGACATTGTTTGAACGCTACTGCCCACTTAACCGTTCACTGTCAACTGCCTCGCACAACTAAACTCGCTACTGTGCTTGTCGAAGTGTAAATCAGTCTTTAGTCTGCAAAAATTCGAAAATGCCTTGACCGATTTTGATGAAATTTTTGTATTTGAGTGGATCCCTGGATGGTTTAGAGTCACAATTGGACCCGGTAGATGGCGCTGTTTTTGAGATCTGTAAATCACCGGTGCGAAGCCGGGACAGATCGCTAGTAAAATACTGGGTGATATATTTTACCATCTGAAAGAAAATAAGGTTTTAACAGGTGAACGGAATAGAAGTCAATAAATACTACTAATCGGGTGCGTATTATTTTAATTTCGATAATTTTTAATTGATTTATTTAAAAATTTTGTTATAAATTTTTAGTACCGAAAGTTTATTTCAAATTAGTATTATTTATTAATAAATCAATTTCATAATATTTTAATGTAAAATAAAAAAAATTGTAAAATATTAGTGCCATAGGATTCTATTTTGTTCACCTGTTACACCCTATTTTTTTAGACGGTAAAAGTCATCCAGTTTAAAGTAACAGAATGTTACCTTCTTAAAAATTGATGTTTGAAATATATTGTAAATTGATAATTTTCGCAAAACATTAATAACATCTACCAGCCTAAAATGATACTTACGCCTTTAATAAATATATGTGATCATCACAGTAGCATTACAGTAATTATAGTGGTTTCGTTATTAGTAACTTTGAACAGGTAGTCATCAATCAATCATTCGTTTCGATCAAACGGATCGTTTTGAACTGACATAATTCAGTAGGCGCCCTTCCTAGTGGCATTTAAACGACGAAGCCCCAAGGTCTACCACTTTGTATACCGCTAAGGGTGACACGGACACACAGTCCATTATTTTAAGTGGATGCTGTGGCCCATAGACTACTGCATCTATCCTCGATTAGAAATCAAAATACATTATCACTCGGGGAGACTGATATAAAATACTTCGTTGATCTTCAATTCTGTTCACCTACCATTCGCAACTTCGAAACACAGCAGCATTGTGCGCAGTTATTCCATGACTGCGTGATTCTTACATTGTCTCGTTGACCTATTTGTGCTATCTATAATTTAGCTCTGCAGTGTTTCTCTGTCACATGCAATGAAAACGTCGTTCTAAATCTTCTTGATGTTTTTAAGTGTTAAGAAACACGTTGTGTAGCTGGACCTTGAGGAAACAGTACTCTCACACAATCATCATCATTACTGCCCTTCACAAGTCCACTGCCGAACATACCCCGGCCGGCCCAAGGAATGCCACAAAGCACAATGGATGCAGGTGGCTCAGGACTGAGCCACCTGCATCCATTGACTTCCTGCATGTGTTACCAGGTCATTGCTCCATCTACTCCATCTGCGTGGTCGTCCTACACTACGCCTACCGCTAAGAGACTGCCACTTGAGAACCTTTTTTGGCTAAGTATAATCATTCAGAGAGGATATAGCATTTTTGGCAGTGCTAAGTACCGCGAGGAAATTGTTGAAATGGAAATTACCTAAGAAAGGATCAAAAATGTAGGCAATCAAAATAAGTTTTATTATATAACAAGCAGTTCCCCGCGACTTCATCCGCGTGGTATTTATAAAGATTGGATTTCATGGGTTTTTATTTTTGGAGCTGATTATTTGTCTATATTTAAAGTAACCTAAGTTACTCCTTATAAAATCAGCTATCTGTCAGTGAAAGTCCCGTTTAAATCGTTTCAGCCATTTTGGAGATTAGCCGCAACACAGACAGACAGACAAAAAATTTAAATGTTATTTTTTTTTTCTTATAAATACCGTTTATAAATTCTTATTCATTTAGTAATGAGATTTTACTTTGACATTACAAACAGACAATTTGATTTATTTCTATGGATTAAATCAAACGTGTAAAGTAAAAGTAAGTGAAGCAAGGCTTGTCTTTACTCTACCGTACCTAAAGGGCTGACAGCATTAAAAGTTATTCTATAATCGACTACCACCAGATATTTTTCCGGACGGATACGACTTAGCGACCTTCAAAAAAGAGCCTATTCCTTTTTAAAAGGCCGGCAACGCATCTGCAATCCCCCTGGTGTTGCAGCTGTTCACGGGCGGCGGTAATCACTTACCATCAGGTGAGCCGTATGCTCGTTTGCCCCATCTCCTAAAAAAAAAAAGACGTGTGGCACTCGGGGACTGCCGCGGTAAAGCTATTGCATAGCATTTTCTATCAACTTATGCAATTATAATTATTTATTTATTTTATTTATGCAGTATTTCTTTTTCTTTGATATTAATTCAAGTTACACTTTTTGAGCGTGGTGACCGATAAGAAAACAATTTTTTTCTTTTATTAAATAAATAAATAATAAATGCACTGTGTTCATTCATATTCAAAACACTTTATACACAAATTTTACAAGTACAGCTATTCACTGTTGTACATAAATACCTATACACCTATATACTTTCTCATAAACAGCTGCTTATGTATTCGTCCGATTTCGGAGCAGCTCGTCTCGATTCGTGCGAGCTTCGTAGAGTCGTACAATACGTCTAGTTGCACGCACACAAACACCGTGTCGAAGACTGCAGAAAAGAAACGACGTTAGACAATGCACGGCCTTCAAGCCACACCTCCGTGCCCGTCGGAGTGGGGAGCGTGAGGTTTTTTCGTTACGGAATTTCTGGATTCGGTCCCCGCGCTCAAGGCCCGCGATAGAAGCTATGCAATAGCTTAATACGCGTTTAGTTAAGTCGGCGTTTGAATATCCGTGCAATTATTTAATTTTACTTTTACCTGGGACTTATCGATATTCAATACCTAAAAATAAGAATCAGATAAGTGTACATACTCCCTTATAAATGAACTTTGTACCTCAATCGCCCCGGGTGCTATAATCCGGTCGTTTAAAGTCCTTCATAATTGATAAAGTAATTTACCCAGGTCTTAGAGGTCAACTTCATTAACATCGGAGTGCCCTCTGATTTTCGAAGTAAATTCTTCATAAATCAATCTTAGATTATCATTTCTTTATTAGTACGTGAATTGCGTTTCAATGACAATTTTCTTTGCTGTTCAATTATATGTAAGGGATTGGACACACACATTTTATACATGTATGTTATTTTTCTTTTAAAATCTTGATTTTGTCTATGTCTTGGACTTTATGGCCTAATACAAAAGTCAATAATATATTCTTCTTGCATGACCTTTTTTACCGTATGGAAAAAATAGAATGTAACATGTGAACGGAGTAAAAGCATACGACACTGATATTTAACAGAATATAAAAAAAATTGGAATTAAAAAAAATTAATTAAAATCTGTCAAAATTCAAATCATACATACTTTATGAACGGCAATAAAACAATAAAACATCTTTGATTTTTTTACTTCGCAGTGTCAGAGTCACAGACTAGGGTATATATAAAGATTTTGTTTATATTTTTTGTAAAATATCAGTGCTTTTACTCCATTCATATAAAAAAATCTTTGAATTAATTATATTAATTAATTAAAATCTATCGAAATTCAAATCATATCCACCCACCACATAATTTTTTTTTATGGAATAATAGTGACAAACGAGCACACAGTCCACCTGATGGTAATTGGATACTGTAACCCATAGACATCTACATTTATCCTCGATTAAGAATCAAAATGCAGATGCCCCCTCACCCTGAGGACTAAGATGGAATGCTTTTATAAAAAAGTGTAGTTATAAGCAAACTCACTGTCCACCTGACGGCAAGAGTTTACTGCAATCAATGGATACCTGATGCCAGCTTCAAACAAAAAAAAAATAGCCACAGATGCGTTGTCGATTCTGTGGACTAAGATGGACTGCCTAACAGTCCGTAATTACGCTCGCTCTATATCTATAATTATACCCTTCAGACCTGGAAAACATCAGCGCAAGCACTGTTATTTGGTGGGAGAAATAGGTAAAGTAAGAGCGTGGTACCCACCCAGTCGGGCTCCCAGGCAGAAAATCCTACCACCTTGTATATGGAGATGAGCCTACCTCATGGTAAATTGATGACTGAAATCACCAAGCTTTGTAAGCGGATTTGCAACGGCAGTATAAGTCGTCTTAATTATAAAATGTATACAAACAAACGGCTTCATTAATGTATCTAAGAATGATGTTACCGTGTTTAGATATTGATGTTTTTTTTTTCATATTGATGTATACGTGGTAGAGCCAATCTGCAGCTATATTAGTAGTATAGTTGTAGCACGAATGAGTCGGCTCGACCGGGGAAGGACCACGCTCTCACAGAATACCAGCGTAAAATAGCAGCTTAACGCTACTGTGTTTCGTATGGTGAGTGTAGAGAACCGGAGACCCATGTTGCTGGAAACGAGGCATTTCATCTTAGTCCTCACGGGTGACAACATATCTGTATTTTGATTCGTATTTAAGGATAGATGTAGATGTCTATGGGCCGCAGCAACCACTTACCATCAGGTAGACTGCGTGCTCGTTTGTCACCCTATCCTATAAAAAAATGTAGAGCCGGTGTAAGAATACCCACTATCCCATATCGTCTCGTAGGTGTCGAAGGCGGAAACCAAGGGAAACCAACTAGGAGATGAGTAACAGCCTCTGCCTAATAAAAACTATAAAATTTAAAAAAACAACTGGGCTTACCAACCCGTCTACTAAGCGTGGCAACTATGGCAAATATCTACCTAATGAGGCAATCTGTGGGGAGAACTATGTTCAGCTGTGGGCTTTGGTAGGTTGCTATGGATGAATTAATGAATTTTTTTGTTCTATATTCACTTACAGTATTACATTTTCAATTTTGTTACTTGCAGGTAAGAGAGTGAGAGAATAATTGAAGATGCTACTTCGGTAAGCAGTTATTTAATATGTGACACTTTATTAACATAATATTCTCGGTAATCAAAAGATTGTTTTTAAACTTTTATAAACCAGAGCTTGATTACAATTCCACCTGGTGGTATTTACAATTTAGGCCTTCATTACCACTTGGTAATGAAGGCTTAAATGGTAAATCGCACGGACTTGGCATAATAAGCCTTGATAAAGTCCAGATGATCATGAAGAAACAGATAAATAAAAAAAGAACACAACAGTTTTATACCCCACATGAGTTTGCTTAAGTGTTTACTCTGGTATTTCACCATGGTATTCTGTGTTAGCGTGTTCTTTCCAGGTTGCGCCGAGTCAATCGTGGTGCAACCATAATATGTTGCAGCGTGGCTCTACTGCGTACATTGTCAATGTAATGTACAATGTCTTGGGCCACCTTAAGATTATCATATAAGATGATCGAAATATATATTATATATAGGTGTTAAGTTTGCACATTTGACTCAATATGTACATTTTACGAGCTAAACTGTCATAGATTTCTCATATTTCTGTGAATCATAAATCTATGATCATGTACGTGTTACGAGCTAAAAGTATTGTTTTTTTATTATATTGTATAATAATGATGTTTAACTACCTCATTGCCGTTGGACCAAAATCAGTTATTGGGTTTTTCTGAGAAGAAGTTCTAAGTAACAGTCCGGTGTCAGCAAGTTAGCGGTGTTTCGCCAACATGCATCGGAAAGCACAAGAGTACCATCTAATCGGACTATGAGAGTGATGGAATAAAGACACACTCGTGCATTGTAATCCTGTTCTGCGCAGATGGCTAGTCTCCATTGAGACTCGCCATGATCGAAAATTCGGTCTGGAGGATATTATTATTAACTATTTGTTCATGTCAGTTGGCTATTCTTTTATTAAATTCGTTTCGAGCAATAGTTCCATACAAAACTTTAAATGCAAATATTCTCCATGCAGTTTTCGAGTATAGATTGTATAGAATTTTTAAGAGCATTAAATCAAATGCAATTACACGAATTGACCAATATCTTGTTTATTAAAAAAAAAACTAAAAATGAATACCTACACTATGCCCATGACAATATAATGTTATTGTTATACCGGGTTATCAGTGGGACATGCATTCTTAAATAATCGGGTTACCACGAACTGCGACACAATTCGATCATGTTGACTTAAATCGTAGTTGACTTAGTTAAAGAAAAAAAATCTCCGCGCGACAAAAAATGACACATCGGTTATATTATATTACGTAGAAGCGTTCACTACCTGTTTCTTTCATTTTTCATCAGGCGGCTAGGATTATGCGTCGTCCGCGTGCCGAGTCTAGTGTTGAATTATTTTAATTTTCCATTATCTCTTAAACTATGCGTCCAAATAACATGCTTTGAAGAACAAAGCTTATTTTCAAAAATTCTCTTGATGATGAAGTAACTTACATTCGTAAGAACTAATATGTCATGCCCAATAATAACGCTTATAAATATCTTCTTTGTTTTTAAGAACTTTTTGTCACAAAACACTTTATTGTGCGTTTAATAAAGGCATACCGTGGACTTTATTTGATGGGGTAAAGATATTTTTGTAGAACATTGTACTTACGTATCACTAGCCAATACGCAAACGTACGCGTGTAAATAAATTCGGGAGAGCTTTTTTCATGACACGCTGAACAAAAAAATATTTTTTAAGGTTAGCTGAGAGGTGTAATCTAATGATAAAAAACTTATACTGTTCATCATGAATCTGGCTATCATACATAAAAAATTATCACTTAGGACTGGTAGTTTTAAAGATTGGCGTGTTTAAACAAACAAAAACCTCTTCCACTTTATTATATTAATTAATATAGTAGGAAGATATATTTTATCTCATTATCTCGCAGGCTAAATCTATAGATGAATATTATGTTTGTCTTTTTAGTGTCGCTTTTTCGTTCTATCGCGTTTTAAATCACAATACTAAAAAAAATTCACTTCAAAATCAATAAAAACTCTTCCGCTTTATTATATTAATTGATATAGTTGCATGAATAAGTCAACTAGCGCCATCTAGTGTCAGGAACGAGAGCGAGGGGAGCATTGAGAAAATGACATCACAAATCGCTCAACTGACAGCGCCTAGTCGAAACTCGAACGCTCGGTACCTTCCGCGTGTTTACTTGAACATTCTGGATATTTCTTTGCTAATTTAAATATATAGGCGCTGCAAGATGCGATGGGGGCAGTGTTGATTTGGGCGAAACAAGCGAAGCTTCGGAGTGGAATTAAGTGAATTAGTGTGTTTAAATTATTAGTGTTTTAACTTTAATTGTGTAAAGTAAATTAAAGTGTTAATTTAGGTAATTTTATCGGCAATTTTTATTGTCACGAACCTCAAGCTCGTAACAATTGGTGTCAGAAGTGGGATAAAATCATGCCGATTTTACCTAAGGAGGAAACGGAGGGTGTCCGTACCCGAAGTCAACGCCAGCAAGAGCGGACCAACGAAGATTTGGTGGTGCAACGCCGCAGACGTCGGAGGGCCAGCCACCGGCTGCAGGCCCGTCGGTAGCTCCTACATCTGCAGCACCTGACTTAGGTGCTCTGATGGTGATGCTGCAGGAGCAGGCTCGCCGACAGGAGGAGCAGGCCCGTCAGTTGAAAGAGCAGCTGCAAAGCGGACAAGAGGAACAGGCCCGCCGGCAGGAGGAACAGGCCTGCTGGCAGGAGGAACAGGCCCGTCGTTTAGAAGAGCAACTCCAACGCGATAAGGAAGAGCAGATGCTCCTCATGAAGGACCTTCACGCTATCTTCGGAAAAGAGATACGGGAGGTGAAGCCTGTCGGAGGCCGAAACCCGAATCGACCAAGTAAACAATCGGGTTGACAACGTAATGGCTGACGTGAAGAAAACGCTGGACGACCTCAAACTTGGGGATGGAACAACAGCTCCCGTAGTAGCTACAACACCTTCGCTACGTGGATTCAAAGTGCCGCCGTTCGACGGTACCTCTTCCTGGTCAGCCTACAAGATCCAGTTCGAGGCTGTTATGAAGGCGAACGGCTGGAATGAAAGTCAGGCCATGACTGCTCTCACACTAGGCCTGCGCGACCAGGCCTTAACAGTTCTGGAAGCTCTCGGTGAGGAAGTGACTTATGAGCAACTCATTGAGGCATTGGAGGCGAGGTATGGCGACGCTCACCTGGAACACGTCTTTCGTGCGCAGCTTAAAGAT
The DNA here is from genome assembly GCA_907164705.1 of Parnassius apollo. Taxonomy (NCBI): domain Eukaryota; kingdom Metazoa; phylum Arthropoda; class Insecta; order Lepidoptera; family Papilionidae; genus Parnassius; species Parnassius apollo. Next base: position 2,828,782 of record CAJQZP010001359.1, read on the forward strand.
CGCGTGCAGCGCATCAACGAAAACCTGCAGCAGTGGGCTCTAGAGGTGGAGAAGCTGGTGCGAAAGGCATACCGGTCTGTACCTGCGCTCATTGGAGGGAACCTGGTGCAGACATTCATCGACGGCATCCGTGACCTGGAAGTCAGAGCTGCTGTGAGGCTCGGGCACCATGAGACGCTTAAGGACGCCTTGGCCCATGCACTGGAGGTAGAAGCCGTGCGGCAGGATCATCGTTCCCATCGCGTCAGGGAGGTTGCAGCAGCTACAGTTCGCGACCGCAACAAAGGATACAGCCCTAGGTGCTATGGCTGTGGGGAAAAGGGCCATCTTCGATCCAGCTGCCCTAAGCGAACCCTAGAAAGGGAAGGTGAACGATCCCAGGAGGGTAGTGCGGCCAACAGCACCGCCCAGCAGCAGCAGGGAAACGAGTAAAAGCCAGAACTGCGGGGCGGGTGCTGGCTGATGTTAAAAGAGCCCCAAGGATCTCGATCTCACAAACCCATGATGGAAACAGTCTAATCATCAAGGGCGAGGTCAACGGAATGCCGTGTAAACTGACCATAGACACTGGAGCCTCTCGTACGGTTGTTAGTTCCCAACTTATAAGTCAGTTCCTTGGGGACTCCGCATACAACCTAGAACGCATTAATTTGGTAACAGCCACCGGTCAGCGTATACCCGTCCGTGGAGAGAAGGAGATGGAGTTGAAGCTAGACAACGTGATCTACCTGCATAATGTCATCGTGGCTGATGTAATGGACGACTGCATCCTAGGCTTAGACTTTATGAGGAATAATTGTTGCGAGATCGACGTTAAGCAAGGTGTTTTGAAATGTGGACAGGAGGAACTTTTTATGGAAGGTGCGTTACCAGGGAACGTGTACAGCATCAAGAAGATTGTTCTTCCGCCGAGATCGGAAACGATTGTTCCGGTTAGTCTTCCTCGAAACGCTGGGCAAGCTCACCGTTGTGTACTTGTGGAAAGGGTAAACAATGACCTTCCATGGAAAGTAGCTCGAACCTTGGTCAGGACCACTGACATCTCAGGAGTACGTGTGCTGAACCTTTGCGACCGGAAACAGATTATAGAAAAAGGCACACTGGTTGGTACTTGTGAGGAAGTGGATTGGTTACGTCAGTGCCAATATATATCGAGTGGGACCCCCAGCAAGGATTCAGAAACGAGAGTGACCACACTTTTGGAAGACTGTCGCAGTGTTCTCTCCCCGAACGAATTGGTCAAGCCGAAGAAGTTGTTACTCAAGTTCGCTGATGTATTCTCGTCAAACGATGCTGACATAGGAAAGACTGGCTTAGTTCAACACAAAATAAACACAGGAGATGAATTGCCTATCCGTCAGCGGCCAAGACGATTGCCGGTAGCACGTGAAAAGGAAGTGGAAACCATGATTGAGGGAATGGTGAGGGATGGTGTTATTGAACCTTCATCTAGTCCATGGTGTTCACCCGTGGTACTGGTAAAGAAGAAGGATGGCAGCATGCGGTTCTGTGTTGATTACCGCCGTCTGAACGACGTTACAAAGAAGGACAGCTATCCCTTGCCAAGAATTGATGACACGCTGGACATGCTTACAGGAGTAAAATGGTTTAGCACGCTGGATCTAAAAAGTGGCTACTGGCAAGTTGAAATTGACCCTAAGGACAAGGAGAAAACTGCGTTCTCGACGGGAAAGGGTCTGTGGCAATTCAAAGTAATGCCGTTTGGGTTGTGCAATGCTCCAGCAACGTTTGAAAGGCTGATGGAACTTGTACTTACCGGGCTAATTGGCGATGCCTGTCTGGTCTACTTGGATGACATCATCATCGTGGGCCGTACGTTTGAGGAACACCTTCAAAACCTGGAACGCGTGCTCATGAAGATTAAGAGTGCCAACCTTAAGTTGGGTCCGAAGAAATGTTCACTATTCAAACGGCAAGTCAACTTTTTGGGGTATGTAGTGTCGGAAGAAGGTATCCGCACGGAACCAGAGAAAATCGCAGCTGTAAAGGATTGGCCGGTTCCAAAAGACAAGACGCAGGTTAGAGCATTTTTGGGTTTGTGCTCCTATTACCGACGTTTTGTGAAGAACTTTGCAGATATAGCCAAACCTCTGCATAAGCTAACCGAGGAGAAGCGACATTTCTGCTGGGATGAAAGTTGTAACATCGCATTCCAGGAGCTCAAGGACCGTCTGTGCAAAACACCTATTTTGGGATACCCTGATGCAAGCAAAGAATTTATAGTTGACACAGACGCAAGTGATATAGGACTTGGCGGTGTGTTGTCTCAACGTAATGGTGACCAAGAGGTCGTGATAGCGTACTTCAGCAAGTCGTTGTCAAAACCGGAAAGGAACTACTGTGTCACAAGACGCGAATTGCTAGCTGTGGTAAAGTCGTTGCAACATTTTAGCAAATATCTTCTGGGACGAAAATTTCACTTACGAACTGACCATGCTGCACTAAAATGGCTATTGCAGTTTAAAAACCCAGAAGGACAAGTTGCGAGGTGGATTGAACTACTGCAGGAATACGACTTTGAGATCGAATATCGCAGCGGGAAATCTCATGGCAACGCAGATGCATTGTCAAGAAGACCTTGTCCTGAAGATTGCAAACATTGTACTAGGCAAGAGAGTAAGGAAGTGGTATCCGTGAGGATGCTCAGGGCAGACCACCTCAGCAACGAGTGGAAGGACAGCTTACTACATGCACAGCAGGAAGATCCGGACATCAAGCCGATTCTGGAATGGATAAAGGCCAGTGCTCCCAAGCCCAAGTGGAGTGACGTCTCAGCGATGAGTTCGACCACTAAAAGCTATTGGGCCCAGTGGGACAGCTTGCTGCTTCAGGATGGAGTTCTGTGTCGTAAATGGGAAAACGTTCGGGGAGACAGCTGTCATTTGCAAATGGTTGTCCCTAAAGTTAAAGTACCGGATGTTCTACAGCTGTACCATAATGATTGTTCAGGAGGCCATCTGGGAGTTAAACGAACTCTACTGAAGATCCGAGAACGGTTTTACTGGGTCCACTGTCGAAACGATGTCGAGGACTGGTGTCGCAAATGTAAAAGTTGTGCGGCTGTAAAGGGACCTCAGACTCGTAGTAGAGGTGCATTGAAGTTGTACAATGTTGGTGCACCATGGGAGAGAATAGCCATTGACGTGGCGGGGCCGTTTCCGGAGAGTGAAAGCGGTAACAAGTATTTCATAGTTGTGATGGATTACTTCACTAAGTGGCCAGAAGTCTTCGCCATTCCAAATCAAGAAGCTTCAACAGTTGCAGATAAACCAGTTCATGAAGTCTTCTGTCGTTTTGGAGTACCTTTAGAGATTCACAGCGATCAAGGAAGGAATTTTGAGTCTCAAATATTCCAGGAAACTTGCCGAGTTATGGGTACTCATAAAACAAGAACGACTTCTTATCACCCGCAATCTGATGGAATGGTGGAACGATTTAATCAGACATTGGAGAGGTACCTAGCAAAAGTTGTAGACAATCGGCAACGAGATTGGGACAAGCACATACAACCGTTTTTGTTGTCATATCGAAGTTCTGTTCACGAAAGTACAGCAGTGACACCAGCTTTCGCAAACTTTGGAAGAGAATTACGGCTGCCTGCAGACCTAATCACCGGGATACCACCCGATGCTCCACGCAGTATAACCGATTATGCAAATGACTTGCGGAAAAAAATGAATGACGTTTATGAGCACGTCAGACAATCGGGCCAGCAAATGCCTGAAAAGATGAAAACCCGGTATGACTGCAAAATGAACAACAAAGGGTTCGACGAAGGTTCACTTGTGTGGTTGCACAATCCAGTCCGCAGCAAAGGGAAATCTCCTAAGCTTCAAGCTAAATGGGACGGCCCATACCGGATTGTAACCAGGATCAACGATGTGACCTACCGGATACAGAAAGGCGCAAGAGGGACTCCTAAGATCGTCCATGTGGATCGCTTGGCGCGTTATTATGGGACCGATAATGCTCGGGACGAGCATGTCTTAGGAGGGGGCAGTGTTGCATGAATAAGTCAACTAGCGCCATCTAGTGTCAGGAACGAGAGCGAGGGGAGCATTGAGAAAATGACATCACAAATCGCTCAACTGACAGCGCCTAGTCGAAACTCGAACGCTCGGTACCTTCCGCGTGTTTACTTGAACATTCTGGATATTTCTTTGCTAATTTAAATATATAGGCGCTGCAAGATGCGATGGGGGCAGTGTTGATTTGGGCGAAACAAGCGAAGCTTCGGAGTGGAATTAAGTGAATTAGTGTGTTTAAATTATTAGTGTTTTAACTTTAATTGTGTAAAGTAAATTAAAGTGTTAATTTAGGTAATTTTATCGGCAATTTTTATTGTCACGAACCTCAAGCTCGTAACAATATAGTAAGAAGATGTATTCTATCTCATTCTTTCGCAGGCTAAAACTGTTGATGTACCTATATTATGTTTGTCTTTTTTTAGTGTCGCTTTTTCATTTCATCTCTGTTGAAATCACAACAATACTAAAGAAATTTCACTTCAAAGTCAATAAAAACTCTTCCGCTTTATATACCTTGATGATGTAAAATAGGAATAGTAGGTTAAAGTCCGCGGGCTCTACCAAGTCTCGGTGTCACGGCTAGTACGTAGTACATGTTACTCCATTCTCTTATATCTATTTATTATTTTTATTTTTAGTCGTTATTGGAAAGGCTCTTTTTTATATATATAGACATCCACATCTATCCTCGATTACGAATCAAAATGCAGATTCGTTGTCATCGTGAGGACTAAGATAGAATACCTCATTTCCAGTAAAAAGGGTCTCCAGTTCTCTACACTCACCATACTAAACACAGCAGCATTAAGCTACTATTTTACGCTGGTATTCTGTGTGAGCGTGGTCCTTCCCCGGTCGAGCCGACCCATTCGTGCTACAACTATACTACTAATATAACTGCAGCATGGCTCTACCACGTATAAAATTCCTGCCCATCTCCTGATTTGTTTCCCTCAATCACCTACGACAACCACGGGATGATATGGGGTAGTGGATATTCTTGCACCGCAACAAACCGTAAAAAGTTAGGATTAATTAGCTGACCAAAGTCCTAACCCCAGAATTTCTGAATAAGAAATTAAATACTATATTTAATCTGTAATCGTTCCAACGTGAGACTATGGGTGCGTTTGGCAGAAAAAAGCGCTAGCAAGCGCTTACAAGCGCTGAAATAGTTTTCGGCCAGGACACGATTGCTAATTTAGTAGCGCTGACACAATCCGCCATTTTGCTTATTTAATTTGTTTGTTTTGAAGTAGAGTTTATAAGTTTTTTTTATGTAATATTAGTTTTAAGTAATATAATGACATGAATAGACATATACATGTTAATATTCATGATTGGTAAGTTTTTAATACGAATACTTTACAAACATATATTTAAATTAGGTTAGGTTCCCCGGTTAAAACTAACCTCGTGTCCTAGAGGAAAATAGCTACTTACGATTTGACAGCGCTTACCGCTTACGATCGCCATTTTGCTTACAAGCGCTTGCTAGCGCTTTTTTCTGCCAAACGCACCCTATATTTAGCTTCGTATAGAACACAGATGACGGCATCGCGTGCGAAATCTTTAGCTACTCTTACTTATATATAGATACTATGACACTTATCTATTGAACTGGTTTAAAGTGCATCCGAACTGAATCACCACAGCTACAATCGCGTGTTTACCTGTATTTTAACACTGTCGTTGGCTTTGACCCGTCACGTTGAAATTAAACAACAACGAAAGTCAAATGTTCTTTGATAACTACGCTACAAAGTTAGATAGAAACAGAAGCAGAAACTTTTTATTCAAAGTAGATTATGAATAATACTTATTGAAAGTCATTTTAACGTTTAATTTACAATTTTCCATTATTTCTAAAAATTGGAAAATAAGTCTCTGTAGTGAGAAGAACCAGTAAGAAACTCAGCGGGAGAGTCATAGTCAAATTTATTGGTGTTTACAAAGCAAAAGGTAACGCCATCTCTCCAACAAGCAAAATACATTATGAACAAATTAATCAAGAATTCTTATCTTTTAAATAATTATTATATTTCATACAATTCAATTTAATTTATTTGCTATTCTTTTTGTATACTTGCTCTTAGTTATAAAAAATATTTTGAAAAAATAACTCTGCAAGGGCACTGCGAATATTGGATTTTTAATATTGTTATTACATTTACATTATAGTGTTATTTCCCATTTTAATTTTACGTCGTCCTGTTGCCAAATGTGTAGTCTGATCGTAAGCGACACAGATTTCCCGTTCGAAAGCCGTAGCGAGACTGATCGGGTGGCAGGGAACAAGGTTCAGAACGCCGATAGTTTAGGTAATTTCTTTTTACAGTGAAAATAAAGGTAATTAAAAAAAATCATAAGCCCTGTTTTATAGTAAGTTCAATTAGTATGCAAAGTTTCATGATCTAATTTAAAGTATTTATGAATACCAGCGATTTATTTATCAGTTTGGAGGTAACTTTGGATTTTTTTCTATCGAGAAAATTTTACGGAACCGTGTTTTCGTCTAACATAGGTCCCATCCAAATTCGTTTTCTAGTGTTTGTGTGATGCGTGCCGAGACAGTTTGTTTGTCTCGGCACGCATCACTAAACAAGACACATTTCCCCTTGAACCTTGAAGTAATATGTACGCTACTCTGTGTTCGCGCGGCTGGTTTTTTTATCATAGAATAAACATAGGTAGAACGATACGTAGGTAATACTAGATTGTATTGTTAAATAGGTAAATTACATCGAAACAAAATATTTAAATTTTTTCTGTTATTTTGTATATTATATTTGCTTATTTAATATAATATTACATAATATTATATCACAACACATTTTAATGATATTTTTATCTGAATATTTTAAAAGGTATCTATGTCAAATATAAAAAACATACTAAATGTATGTATAACATAACTTATTAACATAACATTTAAATTACAAATATATTTATTTAAATTAGAATAAGAGTCGTTCATAAATGCTGGGCACGCGAGACTTAAAAATGGACGAATTTATTCCACTTTGACTTTGATGTGGAAACCTAAAAATAAAATAAAGTAGATTTAAATATGAAAAATTTTGCCTAATTATAATAACTTATATATGTATTTCCACAAAAAAATTTGTATAATAATATATTCATCCTATACTTAAGTGCCCACAGAAATATCGCATCTAAACATATTAATTTCATAATCTATATTCCATGACACGAGATGGCGTCTTAGGAATAATTTGTTTTATTATTAATCTATAATACTTTTTTATTGATTAAGTATCTTATTACCCGATGAAAAGTAATTCCTTGGTTTTTACTGACATTTCTTGAATTATTTGTGCAATATCTAACTACACACGACGTCATATTCTTATCAAGAGATTTTTTTATATTAACACAACACGTGACATCTGTACAAGCGCCTAGCGAGTGACTGACTAAAGTGCGGTGTATGCACTAAAGTTATTCAAAACGACTATAAATCAATAGCACGCTACAGACTATAAACTATAAATTTCTAGCGTGCTATTAAAAACGCTATGTTATAGCGCGCTATTTATAAGAAAGCGTGTAGGAGGCCGGCACGCGCGTTAAGTTTTGCAGTACGCTATATCTCGTAACACGTTACATCACATGTCGTTCATTGGATAGACTGCGTGCTATATAAGAACATTATTTCGTAATAAGTCGCATTTTAGACTAAAATAAAATAAAGCGGTAAAGAAAAACCAATGAACGCTTTTTCATACTTTTCAGGTTTACGACCTTCTATAATTTTAAAAATATTTTAAAGGCATGTATTTTTTAAAACGAAATATTTTTTTAAAATTATAATTGATGTAAACGTTATGTTAACCTTAATATAAATTATAAATCAAATAAAGGTGTATTTAAAAGTTTATTCATTGTATATACAAAAATAAACTATTTATAAACACTATTATATACACTTCTGTATCTATATTTTATTTACATTTAAAACATTAGTTAGGCTTCTTTTGTAGCAGGCAACTGTGTCCTTTGATCACTTATAAATATACAGTATACACTAACTAAACAACGTTTAACACTAAATTAGTTCGTGCGCGATGAATAGCGTGATGCTAGATTAAATTTGCATCACACGTCTACACCCAACAGTGCTGCTGCTTAAACTAATTGCTACTTGATATGAATGAATAGCGCCAAATCGTCATAGCGCCACAGCGACATGGCACGGTAATATTATCTATACAGTATTCCAACTTCATACAAACGGACGAAGCGAGAGCTATGCCTACGCGCCTCGATCTCGGCATGCGCTCGGCATGCAGACAGTCGAGACTGTGCCGCAGTGATGATTTTGTGAAATATATAAAAAAATGGAGGAAATAAATAATAGAATAGAAATAAAGAAATAATAAATCTGAACTTCATTTAAAAACAAACATATAAATTGTAAAGTAGCTGCAGGTATCTATAACCAATTAATAGATATTCCTTTTCTCCACGTTGTCCATGTTTCCCAAAACAATTTTTAATTTATATTATTTTTAGCTTTATATTAGAAAGCGGATTTTTTATATTTAAAAATCTAATAATAAAGCATTTCGTAAGTCTCAGCCGAGGCGCAAATATTTTTCAGTCGCAAATTTATTTAACCGATTTGTTATTTAAACATAAACATGGTTTTTTTAGGGTTCCGTAGTTAACTAGGAACCCTTATAGTTTCGCCATGTCTGTCTGTCCGTCTGTCCGTCCTCGCTTAATCTCTGTGACCGTTAGCACTAGAAAGCTGAAATTTGGTACCAATATGTGTATCAATCACGCCGACAAAGTGGTAAAATAAAAATTGGAAAAAATGTTTTATTAGGGTAGCCCCCCTATATGTAAAGTGGGAAGTGATTTTTTTTAATTTCAACCCTAGCGTGTGACATATTGTTGGAAAGGTATTTAAAAATGAATAGGGGTTTACTAAAATCATTTTTTGATAATGTCAATAATTTCGGAAATAATCACTCCAAAAGTAAAAAACAATGTGCCCCCCCCCCTCTAACTTTTGAACCATAAGTTTAGAAAATATGAAAAAAATCCGAAAAGTAGAACTTTATAAGGACTTTCTAGGAAAATCATTTTGAACTTGGATGGAAACAGCAGTACCCACTACCGGGAGCAGTTGCAGGAGCGCGGAGCGCTGCTGGAGCGCGAACATAATGGATACCTTTAAACTCATAAGTGGGAACATTTAATGTGACGGACGGGAAACTACGGAACCCTACACTGAGCGCGGCCCGACACGCTCGTGGCCGCTTTTATTTTAATTAAATCTACCAATCAAAAAACGACACGCATTTTTATCGACATAACACTTCCTATTCAATTCACAAAGTACCTATTTTATTTGTTTATATAAAAAGTATATTTACAATCATAAAACTAAATAGAAACACAAAGTAGGCAAATGTAAAGATGCTGGAGGCAGGCAGCCCTAACGCATGTTTACGTGCCGCACTGCTGTAGGCATTTATTTGAAAGATACGGCCGAGTTACAATACTGTATAGATAATATTACCGTGGACATGGCGACTACTTACATAGCACGTGCTATGCGTTATGGAGAGATAGCGCGCTATAATATGGCGCTATGCGCTATATTAACCACCATTAGTATGCACCGTAGTTGAGTGGAACAGTGTAGCTGAATGCAATGTCGCCTCTAGTACGTAGTACATAATAGCTATATGACATTTCCAAAATTTTTTGTTTTGGCTTCTGTATCTATAGTATAGTATATCCTTATTCAAATTTCGTCGGGTTAGACTTTTATCATAATCTTTTTTCATTAGAATGCTTTTTACATGTGCCTTGAAATTATTTATAGGCTACTCTGTACTGAAAATTAAATAAAACAGAACGTTGCTATAAATTGTTACAGATCTAGTCTACTAGATCTTTACCTATGAAATTGCCGTTCGCAGTACTGGCCATTCCAAATTAAAACAATTTTTGCTTGGCTAAGAATACTAATTTCAAATTAATTATATTTTAAAAACATGGAATTCTTTTTTCAAAATTAGTCATTTGTTTATTGATAAGCGTTATGTTTTCATCGCATTTGTATCTTTTTCGTCATTATGGATACGTTAAAATTCGAGTAATTATGGAATATGGGTAGCGTCGTGGCAGCAACGCGGCACGAGCTGTACGCAGCATCAACAAAGTTTAAGGAGCGAATACTACAAACGCACCACCTGTTATTGGTTTGCCCGCTTTTGTTCTGGAAATTTCGATCTGAAGTTTTTATTTTCGTGTGTGTATTTCCGTGGTCGTCCAAAAACTTTGATTGACAACGATAAATTAAAGGCGATTATGGAAGTTGATGATACTGTATCTGAATTAGCAGCAACTTTCGACATTAACATCCCATCCCATCAACCTAAACCAAAAATGAGCCGCTAGTTTATATGGAGAGAGTACTTTTGAACAGCAATTTTAGTTTTATTACGCGTAACAAAGATAAAAACATCACTCGTTTTATCGAAGGTATTTGAATAGTTTCTAAAATAGATTACTATCGGATGTGGGCTTTAAAGCAACATTTACTCGTAAGATATTAATTTGTTTAAAAACGATCTCTGAGTGGCGGAATACTCTTTTCTGTAGTATAAATATGTGCTCAACATCAGCTGATGATCCCCTTAACAATAACCCATAGGACGTCACATTATATGAAACTAGCTAAAATAAACCAACCTTACTGCATCAGTATGCTACGCTCGCTGTAAATTTCACAGTACGCGAGCAACCCTGAACACCGCACCGATGAAATTGTTAATTGCAATTTTCAGTGCTGATTTACCACGTGCTCGGCGGTGAAGGAAAACATCGTGAGGAAACCTGCATGTCAGAAATGAGAAAACATATTTCGAAGATATTTTAAGTGCGCCAACATGCATTGGGGCAGCGCGGCGGACACTACATTGCCCTAAAACCCTCTCAGTAATGAGAGGAGGCCTGTGCCCAGCTCTGGGACGTATATAAGCTGTAACTTTTAACTTAGCGGTACCAAGTCTCCTTGACAAAGCTTTAGGTCTCCATTGTAGACGAGAGTATAAAGTAATACCAAGGAAAACTATTACTAATCTACTAATTCAAAAATTTGATAAGTATAAATGTACTTATCAAATTCTTGAATCTTGAATCCACTAAAGATTGATAACATTATATAATAGTGATAACATTTATCAAGAAATAGCGTTACCAAATAGCCTTGTGGCAGTATCATAAGGGAATACTTCACCTCATTTCGTCTTTTAATGTTTAACCTTTGGCGACTATGGCAAAATACGTGGTAGAGCCACGCTGGAGCTATATTATATATAAATGGTTGTAGCACGAAAGGGTTGGTTCGGTTGAGGAGGGACCACACTCTCACAGAATATCATCGTAAATTAAGAGTTTAATGTTGCTGTGGTTCGTATGGTGAGTGTAGAGAACCGGAGACCCTTTTTACTGGAAACGATCAATCCATCTTAGTTCCTTGAGCTTTATATATCGTTACGGCCTACAGATTAAAAATATTATGTATTAGCGACCCTAATTCATTGGATCTATTTATGAAAAGTTTTACATTTGATATCCATTACAGCCTATAAAATTCCACTGCTGAACATAGGTCTCGCTCATAAATTGCCTCATGGGGGATATTTGCCATTGTTGCCAACCTGCTTGCCAAGGTTGGCAACCGCAGTTTTTTATGTTTGGTCGTTATTAAGAAGAAGCTGCTGCCCATCTCCGGATTTGTTTCCTATGTCACCTCTTACGACTCCCACGGGGTGATAGGTACCGGGTAGTGGGTATTCTTATACCGTCACCACACGGTTGAGCCGTGGTAGCTCAGTGGTTAACGCTCGCTGTAAATATAACAGAACGCGAGTAACCCGGGTTCGATCCCCGACGGCACCAATGAAATTGTTAATTGCAATTTTAAGTGCTGATTTACCACGTGCTCGGCGGTGAAGGAAAACATCGTGAGGAAACCTGCATGTCTGAGGAATAAGAAGAAAAAAATATTTCGAAGACATGTGAAGTTCGTCAACACGCATTTGGGCCGCGCGGCGGACACTTCCTTGCCCTAAACCCTCTCAGAAATGAGTGGAGGCCTGAGCCCAGCAGTGGGACGTATATAGGCTGTAACTACTTTACTTTTACTTTACACTACACGGTAAAATATGGTTTGACGGTTAAGCTCAACAGAAGCCAGTTATTTCAACACTACACGCAGATACTTTAATTTTATTTAAATGTATATAGATTTACTTTACTATTAATTTATGCATATGTTTGTATAATAGTTATTCACATTCACATTTTACAGGTGATAAAGCACGCTGCAGCTATGTTGTGGTTGTAGCACGAATGGGTCGGCTCGACCGGGGAAGGACCACGCTCTCACAGAATACTAGCGTAAAATAGCAGTTTAATACTTCCGTCTTTTGTATGGTAAGTGTAGAGATCCAGGGATCTTTTTTACTGGAAATATGGCATTCCATCTTTGCCCTCAGGGGTAACAAGTGACAACGCATCTGCATTTTGATTCTTATCGAGGATAAATGTAGATGTCTATGGGCCAGAGCATCCACTTACCATCAGGTGGAATGTGTACTCGTTTGTCACGCTTATTCTATAAAAAAACATGAGCGGACTATTTTAGTGACGTGTGGGTTGTCGATAAAGCGCAACTGTGAACAGCTATCAGCGGTTAACCGCAATCGTATTGGTTTTTAGCCGACATTACGTCATTTTTTGTACTGGGTGATTTTTTTTTACAATCTGGAAAAAAAATAGGGTGTAAAAGGTGAACGGCATAGAAGCCTATGACACTGATATTTTATGACTTTTTTATTTTACATTAACATACCTATTATTAAATTTATCTATCAATAAATACTACTTATTTGTAATAAACCTTCAGTACTAAAAAATGACAACATAATGTTTGAACTAAATAAATATATCATTTAAAATCTATCAAAATTAAAATAATACATACCCAATTACTAGTATTTATTAATAGATCGGTTTCATATTATGTTAATGTAAAATATCAGTGTCATAGGCTTCTATTTCGTTCACTTGTTACACACTATTTTTTCCAGAAAGTAAAAAAAATCACTCAGTACAAAAAAAGACAAACGAATCACATATTTTTATTAAACGTGATAGAGCCATGCTGCAGTTATATTAGTATAGTTGTAGCACGAATGGGTCGGCTCGACCGGGGAAGGACCACGCTCTCACAGAATACTAGCGTAAAATAGCAGTTTAATACTTCCGTCTTTTGTATGGTAAGTGTAGAGATCCAGGGATCTTTTTTACTGGAAATATGGCATTCCATCTTTGCCCTCAGGGGTAACAAGTGACAACGCATCTGCATTTTGATTCTTATCGAGGATAAATGTAGATGTCTATGGGCCAGAGCATCCACTTACCATCAGGTGGAATGTGTACTCGTTTGTCACGCTTATTCTATAAAAAAACATGAGCGGAACTATTTTAGTGACGTGTGGGTTGTCGATAAAGCGCCACTTTGAACAGCTATCAGCGGTTAACCGCAATCGTATTGGTTTTTAGCCGACATTACGTCATTTTTTGTACTGGGTGATTTTTTTACAATCTGGAAAAAAATAGGGTGTAAAAGGTGAACGGTATAGAAGCCTATGACACTGATATTTTATGACTTTTTTATTTTACATTAACATACCTATTATTACATTTATCTATCAATAAATACTACTTATTTGTAATAAACCTTCAGTACTAAAAAATGACAACATAATGTTTGAACTAAATAAATATATCATTTAAAATCTATCAAAATTAAAATAATAAATACCCAATTACTAGTATTTATTAATAGATCAGTTTCATATTATGTTAATGTAAAATATCAGTGTCATAGGCTTCTATTTCGTTCACTTGTTACACACTATTTTTTCCAGAAAGTAAAAAAATCACTCAGTACAAGAAAAGACAAACGAATCACATATTTTTATTAAACGTGGTAGAGCCAAGCTGCAGCTATATTAGTAGTACAGTTGTAGCACGTATGGGTCGGCTGGACCGGGGAAGGACCACGCTCTCACAGAATATCAACGTAAAATGGTATCTTAATGCTGTTGTGTTTCGTATGGTGAGTGTAGAGAACCGGAGACCCTTTTCACTGGAAACGAGGCATTCCATCTTAATCCTAAGAGCCGTGGTAGCTCAGTGGTTAACGCTCGCTGTAAATATAACAGAACGCGAGTAACCCGGGTTCGATCCCCGCCGGCACCAATGAAATTGTTAATTGCAATTTTGAGTGCTGATTTACCACGTGCTCGGCGGTGAAGGAAAACATCGTGAGGAAACCTGCATGTCTGAGGAATAAGAAAAAAAGTATTTCGAAGACATGTGAAGTTCGTCAACACGCATTTGGGCAGCGCGGCGGACACTTCCTTGCCCTAAACCCTCTCAGAAATGAGGGGAGGCCTGAGCGCAGCAGTGGGACGTATATAGGCTGTAACTTTACTTACTTTTTTTACATCTTAGTCCTCACGGGTGACAACGCATCCGCATTCTGATTCATAATTGATAGATGTAGATGTCTATGGGTCACAGCAACCACTTACCATCAGGTGGACTGTGTGCTCGCTTGTCACCCTATCCTATATAAAAAAAAACAGATTGTAAGCGACTACCGTCGCCCATGAATAGCTGCAACACGAAAAGAATTACAGATGCCTTGCCAGGTCTTTAAAAAAAAGTAGTAATTGTAATAGTAATAGTAACTGTAAAGTGTAATTGTGAACTGACTTTAATTATTTTGTTTTTAATAAAGAAGTCATGCTTTAGCGGTGGCCCATATAATTTTGAACAAAACCCCCAAGGGTGGAAAAATATTATTCATTACAGCCCTTCACAAGTCCACTGCTGAACATAGGCCTCCCCCAAGGTATGCCACAAAGCACGGTCCTGAGCCATCTGCATCCATCGACTTCCTGCATGTCTTACCAGGTCGTCACTCCATCTAGTTTATAATAACTATACATATATAACATTTAATATTGTAGACCATTCTATTTTTAAGATATATTTTTAAACAAACAAAATTCCAGAAAATATACAAAATTTGACTTTTTTTTTTTTTTTTATAGAATAGGGTGACAAACGAGCACACAGTCCACCTGATGGTAAGTGGTTGCTGCGGCCCATAGACATCTACATCTATCCTCCATTAAAAATCAAAATGCAGATGCGTTGTCACCCGTGAGGACTGAGATGGAATGCCTCGTTTCCAGTAAAGGGTCTCCTTCTCTCTCACCATACGAAATACAGCAGCATTAAGCTACTATTTCACGCTGGTATTCTGTGAGAGCGTGGTCCTTCCCCGGTCGAGCCGACCCATTCGTGCTATAACTATACTACTAATATAACTGCAGCATGGCTCTACCACGTACTACCATGACTTACACAGAGTTCAAAAACTTTAATAAACTAAGTTTGTATAAATAGGGTTATTATAATATTAAGGAGTTTATGGACGATAATAACTCCTAGGAAGGGTGATCGTTACCAAGCTATTTCTAATTTGTTTTGTGTTGTTAATTGTAACGTACATGATTGTAAGCTATTATTTCAAAAAATAGTCCCGCTGGGTTTCTTACTGGTTCTTCCCAGGACAGAAGATTTTCTCCGAACCAAGTGTAAAAAAAGTGTTTTTCAATAAGTATTATTTAATATTTATTATCTATATTGTATAAAAAGGTTTCTGTTTCTGTTTCACAAAAATAAGTCATGCTTAAGGCACATAAAACTGAAAATTTATTCTACCCTATATTGGATAGAAAAATAAGGGATGTGATACCTACTTGATAACCTATATATATATATTTTTTTATTTATTTATTTACTTATTTCAGAGACACGGTACAATAAGTTGTTGCATTATAACTTTTAGGAACATTTACATGTCTTGCCGGTATCGGCGTAAAAACAGCACGATTATCAATTATCAATTCTTAGTTTTTTACAATGTCAGCAATATGATGTCAATATAACAATATTATGTCAATCTAATAACAATAATTATAGTACATAATTAATAAATTGTGAAATATAACTTAATACTAAGACTTCAATTACTCCAAATCGTAATACATTTGGAATAATTGAAGCCTCGAGTAATCCAAATATAACACTTAATATTGTACCTACACTATTAAAGTGACACTATTAATCATAAGTGTACATAAATTACCCCATATCATCCCGTGATGCAGTAAGATGTGACAGAAGGCAGCGGACTTACGAGATGGGCAACAGCATCTTCTTGATGATAGCTCAATAAAAAAACTGCGGTTGGCAACCCGCATGCCATGGGTCGCAACTATGGCATATATCACTTCAATAAAATATGGCCCTGGTATTATTTACTCTGTTGGCAGCGAAGGCAGAGCAAGGGTGCGAAGAATCTAAAGGGGAGGTTTAGTTTCCATCAACGACTGTTGCTCTAAAAAAACGAGGAGTGCTCCAAATACTTCGCTAAAGATCTAAGCGAGTATTAACGAGAACAGTAAAAAATTTTACCAAAGACCTTCAGTCAAAGCGAGATTTAATTGGTTCTTTATCAACTTAAGCACCGCAAAGGGCCGGGTAAGAGTGAAATAAAAGCAGAGCTTCTGAAATTTGGTGGAAAACAAGTACTTAAAATCCTTCAAAAGTTCTTTAACTCCAGCTCCGTAGTGGCACTACTCTAGAAGCGTGGAGCAAAAATGTGGTGGTCTTCGAGAGTTATTGAGAATCGTATCGCACAAACCAAACAAGCCGGTTTCCGCAAAGGGTTTAGTACCATAAAACACACACATACCCTTCGACAAGTTGTACAGAACACAGAGGAGAATAATATCGAGGAGCTGATGTGCTTGAATAGTAATGCTACGATGTCTATGTATTAATTACTTACTTACTTAGGATTTAAACACGAAATCTATCCATTTGCAGACATGTGTGACGTTATGACCCCAAAACTCACCACCGCTGCATTGGAAGACGTTTTCAAGCTACTGAACTGGAATAAATATGGTGTTAACATCAATGGTGAGCACAATCTACCGACTATACAGTAAAATAAGGCGAAATCCCTGGAGGATCTTAGTACTATGCTCAAAGACCTACCCGTTGGGAAATACTACTAACATAATAATAGTGATTCCCAATGAGTAGGTTTGAGATTAACATGAACAAGACAAAAATCATCTCCAACGTCCACGTTACGACTATACCGGTAGTTGTTGGGAACACAACGCTCGGAGTTGTTGACAGAGTATGTATACCAGGGACATAAAGTCTGATTAGGTAAGTCCGTTTTCGACCAAAGAGGTTAACGGAAGAATCCACTTCGGCTGGGCTGCGTTCAGGTAGCTGTGACAAATCTTTTTGTCGTATATTCCTCAAATTCAAAACGAAACTGTAGGACCAGTGCGTGTTCCCAGTAATGGCTCACGGAGCTGAAACGTGGTCATTCACTGATGGCCAAATGATGAGGTTCAAAGACTATAACGAGGATATCCGCAGAAAAACAAAAGTAACGGGCATAGCCTAGTGAATGAGTGAAGCTGAAGTGGAAATGGTACAGCCGTTCAGCTCGAAGAACCGACAACCGATGGGCAAGAAAGGTCTCGTAAGTACATTGTTGGGCAACCTCCCACTAGATGGAATGACGTACTTAATGAAACGCGCAGGGAGTTGATGGATGCAGTTGGTTCAAGACCGTTATTTGTGGCAATCTACTGGAGAGGCACATTCTTTGCTTCCTTTTTTATTTCAGAAAAAGAGACCTCTGTGACAGACGGGCATACCGTGATGATTGAGTAACTATCCCGTTTGGCCAATTGGGTCCCAAATCTCTAAAAAAGTGAGCACAGTTTCGAAAGCACTGTATTTTTGTGTGACGATGGACTAATTCCACATTGCGGTTTTGACGAAAGAATCATGTCTATATAAAAGTTAATAAATATTTAACAAGTTCCATGTTTCGGGAAGGAACAGGTTCTTCGAACCGGTCGTATTTCAGGTTTCCATTGTTTTAAAAAACTTTGTCCAAAGTCGATGGCAGTATCGCTTTTCACGCCGCAACTACGCTTTTTTTGAAGTTTTTCTGCTTATTTACGATTGAAATGGAACAGTCTGAAATAAGGTTTGAATATTAGTCCTATTTAAATTTTCTTATTCCAAGGAAATTCGATTCAAGTTTTGTTATCAATTTTTGGCTATTTTAAGAATTATTTAAAATATTTTAAGCGTAAAACCTTTTAAAGACGTTATTAAACGGTTGTTATTAACGTAGTTGGATATTTTATTTAAAAAAATATTCCTGTCTTAGGAAAATATTTAATGCATAATTTTATTTTTTTAACTCAAGACCAAAAACGTACTGATAGGTTTACCCAGTGAAGGTAATAGTTTATGAACTTATTTCCCTTACCTACTTAAAATGAGTTCTTTTAATTTTGATAGCTACCAACATTGATTTATATGCTACCAAACACAGATGTCTAAGTTTCAATTTTAATTATCATTTAATACACGGTAAATGATAGCACTACAATAGAAATTAAGCCACAACCCTTTGCAAAACTTCATAATGTCACCGCGAGATGTCATTGTCAACATAAATAAACACTAAATAATTATAATATTACTTTTTTACAAATTTTGAAATATATTAAATTAGTATTGATCGTTATAAACTATACTATTTTGTGAACGTAATAAACCACTCCTAACACAATTATTTTAAGCCTATTTAGAGTGGGCGCTATTGTTACGTAAATAACGTTTAGTAAAGCTGCAAACTATTTTTAACGAAATTTATTTATAACATTTAACGTTTTAAATCCACGCTGTAGCTGTACAATAGCTGCAGCACGAATCGACCACCATCTCACAGAATACTAGTACTAATACTAGTAGTGTTTCGTATAGTGAGTGTAGAGTGAGTAACGAAGCATTCTATCTTTTTTTTTTTCTCTTTATTAGGGATAACAAACAATCGTACAATATAATCTTATTATTAAACACAATACTAGATTTAAGCTTAATAATCATACAATCAACACCGTTATCCACATATTACTAATGGGTCTGTGTACTTAACAATTAATAAATGTAATGTTCTATTAAAACGACCCGTTCACTAATAAATACAGAGGAAATTGATTCATATATATGCATGTAAATGTGCACGCACATACATACACACACACACACAAATATATATATATATATATATATATATATATATATATACAAACATATACATACACGCACATACACATACACATATATATATATTACATAGATGTAAAAAGTTTGATTTAACCTAAATAAACAATTACATTAAGTTGCATTAAACTCATACACAGCTTTTATATATCTATCTAGAAGTTAATCCAAAGGTATCTATCTCATTAAATTTGTTGTTATATAATTCCATTATACGATTTAAAGGTGCACGCGCACTGGCATTTGTTTTACTTGGTCTTGGAAATCTACAAATCTAATAAATAATATATTTGTATACTAAGTATTTAGTTTTGTTCGTAAGCCCCTGCAGTTTTGGTAATATGTTGTAAAACGATCAGTCATCATCTTTGTTTATTTTTAATACATAAGTATTTCTTACACCTATTAACAAGAGAAAGAAATAAAAGTAAAAAAGTAGAAAAAAAAAACTAGTATAAACAAAGTAACAGACATACTGGGACTGGTGTAATGGACTAAAGTAATGTTAAAAAAAATGTATCTTAGTCTTCAGGGGTCACACCGCATCTGCGTTTTGATTCTTAATCGGCGGCAGATGCAGGTGCTTGTAAACTACAGCAAACAAAACTTCAGGTGAACTATGTATTCGTTTGTTACCCTTATTCTATAAATTAAAATAAATAAAAAGTCCCAAGGCTTAAGCACAGGTCTCTGCTCGTTTCTGAGAGGACTATAGAGCAATTAAACTGCCTCACTGCTTGTGTTGGGTGAACATGCAGGTTTCCTCACTATATGGAAAATTGCAACTTACAATTTCATTAGTGATGGTGGGAATCTGCGTTATATCGAAAAAATTACGGCTGCGCTTAGCTCCTCATCTACCACGAACCCTAGTCCTTTTTTACATGGGGAAATGTCTACGCACACCGGCCTCGCAGGGGCACGGATTGTGTCGAACTCGCACCGATTAAAACCTATGATGTTCCACCTTCGCCGCATATTGACAGGGCCACGGGAGCCCTTTTGCTCACATCTGTGGCTCCACCGGCGCCGGCTGCCCCGTAGCAACGCCTCCTCGAGGTATTACTTCTCCCCATTTTGCTTCTCGGGAAGGCCCACCAGAAACACAAGGCGCGCATTCCTCCGCGTCCTCTAACTCCACGGATCCTAGTCGTGGTAATTTTTTAAAATATACCAATCAATATGCACTAAGCAGTGAACGACATTTTAATTAATGAGTCTATTGTTTACAAAGTCTTTGCGTGGAAAACATTCGCGTGAGTTAGATTAAAAGTGATTAAAGAGTTAATTTGCAAGTGAAATATTATGTACATAACGCCTAAAGGTCATTCGGCCTATTAACAGATCCTAGAATTATAAATCACTGACCCTGGAGAAGACGAGCTACAATCACGACTTGTTGCCACTTTCAAATTGTTTACGACCATCTTAAAATAGTAGGTTATACTATTAATCAACAGTAGTTATAGCTTATCAAAAGTCTTTTGCTGAACACAGCCTCTCCATAGAGCGCCTCATAAGGGGGGATACTTGCCATAGTTTTTATTTTATTTTATTTTATACTTTATTTTATACTTAAAAAGAATATTAGCAATGTTATAAACATTACTAATATTCCCCTTAACCACCCGTGGTCAGCTTAAATTGCTTGTGTACGAGTGGTTCACGTCAGTAGTCGAATGGTGGATTCGAACCCACGACCTTTTGAGTTCGCGGTCCGCGCCCTACCATTAGGCTACTGTCGCTTGAGAGTTGCCACGCTTGGCTCGCAAAAGTCAAGCATAGATAGAGTAGTAGACCTCTCCCATAAATTGTTTCGTAGGGGATTAGGGGGATATTTACAAATATGCTCATTGCAAATAGAAAGCATATGAGTGCAAGCAGATAGGTGATATTTAAGAAGTTTGTCTACTGGAAAAAGAACCTACGATCAAAGAACAAAGAATCTCTCAAATAAGATCTCCTAAAATAAGTTACAAGTCTGAATGTTAATTTTACTTTTTAAAAGTTTAGTAAAAGCCACAAACATTTTAAGCACTTCGTTGTAAATTTGCCTTAAATTCAAAAAATTAAAGCGATTCCGAACGCGACCTTGACACGATTTTAATATTTTCTTAATTACTTCAATCTTAACATAATTAAGAATTTTTGAAATCTCTTTAACTAATAACATTTTTGCTTTCACATTATATGAGGGTAATTGCTCTGTGTCGGTTCTTCGAGCTATATCGCCGGCCCGCTGCCACTTCGGCATAACGATTTTATTTTCGTTACGAAGGGCAAGAAATGGTCTCTAATTTTCACCTCACAACTTTTTATCAGATTTATATTTACTAGGAGTTATTTAATAACTATTTTAAAGAAAATATTTTTACGGAATTAGTAATTAGTAATTCTGCAGCACTGTGGCAGCAAAGAACACCCTTGCTGGAGTTCGAATCGTTCGATCGAATAAATCGCCGATATATTGTAACTAAATTAAAAGTAGCCTTAACCGACGTGCATGTACGAGTATGCGCAGATACATATATGGATGCTAAAGTAGCGAGAAAGGTATGACAGGATCGTGCCAATTGAATCCGTAGTCTCTGCTTAACCCTCTAAATGACATGCGTGAAAGTTTTTATGTATTGTTTGATTCTTTATATATTTTTCCACTGCTAAGCAACTGACTTACAAGTTGCAAGTAACGCCAGAATTTACTTTTCATATCGACGCTCCAATTCCACAAGGCCGACGCCTAGTATTCAAGAATCCGGTTGGGTGTACATGCTGCGGCCTCGCTCGTACTCGATAAAGGTCAACAATACTAAGCAAAGTTTAGTGGTTTTTGAAATTTGAAAAATAAATAAAAACTGGATAGGGGAACATTGTATAAAGTCCTCCTTTTTACAGTATAATGATGACAAACGAGCACATAGTCCACCTGATGATAGTGGCTGCCGCCCATAGACATGTACATTTTTCCTCAATTAAGAATCAAAATGCAGATGCGTTGTCACCCCTGCGAACTAGGATGGAATGCTTCATTTCCAGTAAAAAGGGTCTCCTGTTCTCTACACTCACCCTAAAAACAGCAGCATTTACCTGCTACTTCACGCTTGTATTCTGTGAGAACGTGGTCCTTCCCCGATCGAGCCGACCCATACGTATCACAACCATAATATAGCTGCAGCGTGGCTTTTACCACATTTAAAATGCACCCTACAGTGAATAAATTCTACATATGAAAAGAGTATGTACTAGAGGACGTTTCCTTTCTTTCTTTAGTATCGCCGGACGATTTAATGTTATAGCAATTTCAACTTGAGTGTGTTATACGTCACAATGTGTCATGTCAGTTCTATGTCAAATAACTTCGGTCAAACAGATTCTGTCACAGATAAAAAAAGATAAAGTTTAATAGAATACTTGAATAAACGTTAAGAAACAATTTGTGCTGTTTAATTTTAAAAATGGAACTCGAGAAAAAATGAGGAAATGTTTTCAAAATAATTTAAGTATTATAAATTTTATTTAAATTTTAAAATGCATTTTTGCATTCAAAATTTTTCGCTATATTTGATAAGAAATACCTGCTTAAAACTCTTAAAGAGCTTTGATAATTTTATTTAGAAAGCGATTTTGATAATAAATTCACCGCTCATAGATAAATAACTATTTAAGGATTCTAATTACGATTTCGTTAGAAAATTTAATTATATTTATCAGTAACTTGATTCTTCCTTCTCACTTCCACCATCAGACAACCAGACAAACAAATTAGAACCAAATGTTTTGCACACCTTAAGCGCAAAGGGCGTAGATATGTTCTATTACCGCATAATAATCAATAATCCAACGTTTCCAAATTGAATATATAAATTATTTAAAAAGCATATTATGAGAAAGATAAGTGATTGATGATCTTATTATTACTTTTTTTTAAATCGGTATTAATTGCTATTTTTACATTAAAAAAAATGGTATTAGTAGCTTATGGTGTATTACAGGTCAGAGAGGACATCTATTTCCGGCCTCGGCAGTGTTGAAGGTTCGGACCTGTCCATCCTATGGCTGTGCGTAGACAGCGACGACCATTCCCGCGTCTACGGGTGCCTCTATAGGTCCCGTAGCGGTAATACCGATACAGACCTTGATCACGTCCAAATGGCGACAGATTCCGTGCTACACCAGATCTCATCCGCAGAGATCGTGATCCTTGGCGATTTTAACGTCCACCACCGAATGGCTCAGTTCACGTTTAACCGATCATGCGATGAGATCTGTTTATTACTTTGCTTTGAATTATGGTCTGACACAACTGGTTACTGCACCTACGCGGATTTCAGATGTGGAAGATTATATATCTCCCTGTTGGACCTTCTGCTGACCTCTCATCCGGATGGATATTAGGTTTCCGCCGACGACCCTTTAGGCTCGTCGTTTAGTATGTCTGTGATATTAAAAGTCAGTTACACTTCTATTAAGTTAGGGGAATCGATTGCTTACTATTACTAAATAAGCTTTTTGTGGTAGAGTCACGCCGCAGCTATATTGCATTTGTAGCACGAATGGGTCGGCTCGACAGGGGTAGGACGCTCTCAACGAATACCAGAGTAAAATAGCAGCTAAATGCTGCTGTGTTTCGTATAGTGAGTGTAAAGATCCGGAGACCCTTTTTTATTGGAAACGAGGCATTCCATCTTAGTCCACAGGGGTGACAACGCATCTGCGTTTTGATTCTTAATCGATAATAAATGTATATGTCTATAGGCCACAGCATCCACTTACCATCAGGTGGACTGTGTGCTCGTTTGTCAGCCTTATTCTATATAAAAAAATTGTGTCAGTTTGTTTGTCTGTCCGTTCGAGCTAATCTTCGGAATAGCTGAACCAGTCGTGATGAAACTTTACGAACAGATAGAGAGCGATGCCGTTTGCGCGCGATGAGTTTTAAAAACATGGAAAAATTGATAAAATAAGTTGTCTTTGATTACCCTAAATCTTAATAATGCCAAATTAATAAATCCAATCCATGTAAGCAGGTCGCTAGTAGATAATATTTTTAATCTGTTGTCCATAAAGTAGAAGTGCCCATTAGTCAAATGTATTGTTAATTTATGAATAACAGTAACCCTTCGGAACGAGATGATCGCTATCAAGCTATTTCTAGTATTTTTTATTTAAACGGTTTTTTTTTTCAACTAAAATATCCCGCTGGGTTTTTTGCTTGTTCTTCCTGGGACAGTTTTAGAGATTTCGTTTTTTAGGTGATTCTTTATTGGCTACATTTTTGTTTATATCCCTTATTTCTTCATAATAGCAAAGTTTCAAATAAAGTAACTTTTTGTTCACCGAATGTCGCGCACTTTCTTCGTAATGAAAGGAATGGATCAAAGGAGAAAAGATGAAATCCTCTACACAATATTATATTATTATTGCCGTAATACGAATAACATTAAGTACCATGAGGCACGTTTATTGGCTATTTACATTAAAAACAATTAAATTCAGAGTTTATTGTACCATGTAATAATATGCATACATAATATCTTGTTTGGGCAGCTGCTCCTATCTGCAAAATTCTGAAAATTGCCGCCGTATATTTTGTTATTCAAAATCCATACTTATTCTGCTAACTTTGCATAAAGGTATATATTTCTAAATCCGCGATGTTTTGGTTTCAATAGCCCTTTTTTGTATAAGTTGTGTATAAGTGTGACAAACGAGCACACAGTGCACCTTATGGTAAGTGAATGCTGGGGCCCATCTACATCTATCCTCAATTACTAATCACAATGCAGATGCGTTGTAACCGGTTGATATCCGGTTCTCTACACTCACTATACGAAACACAGCAGTATTAAGTTGCTATTTTACACCGATATGCCGCAGTTATCGCTTATTTTATATAATTTTCTATTATATTCTACAATATATATATATATATATATATATATATAATAAGACTGCCTTATTGGTTGAGTGGTCGTAAATGCGACAGCTGATCACGTGTTCCTGGGTTCGAATCACTGGTCAGCCCAAAAAACAGTTGCTGAGTTTTTCTATCAAACATGATAAATTGCTACTGACGAGTGGCAGAAACATTCATATAATATACATTTCTTTATAGAATACGGGTAAAAAATTAGCACACAGTTCACCTGATGTTAAGTGGATGCTTTGGTCCATAGACATCTATCCTCGATTAGGAACCAAAATGCAGATGCATTGGAGAGGACTGAGCACTAAGATGGAATGCCTCGTTTCCTATAAAAAGGGTCTCCGGTTCTCTACACTCACCATACGAAACACGGCGGCATAGAGCTGCTATTTTACGCCGGTATTCTGTGAGAGCGTGGTCCTTCCCCGGTCGAGCCGACCCATTCGTGCTACAACCATAATATAGCTGCAGCGTGTCTCTACCACGTATAAAAAATACCTTTTTGGTTTTCTATGTTTTGGAATATAAATAATGATATATGAGCCATCATAGGTGCAAAAGTAGGCGATAGGCAAATTTCTTTAATTATTTTAAACAATCTCAGACTCTCGAATGTTACACATTTTTTGAAATAATGATAATGTCCCCCAGAATGAATTTGCAATTATAACGTAATTGGCCGGTCTTAACGTAAAAAAATTAGATGGTACTGCCAAACTGCAGCCATATTATATTTGTAGGACAAATGGGTTGCCTCGACCGAGGTAGGACCACGATCTTACGGAATATCAGTGTTAAATAGAAACCTAATTCTGCTGTGTTCCGTATGATGAATGGAGAGAACCGGAGACTTTAAACTGAAAACGTCGCAATCGAACTTAGTACTCCGGAGTGACAATTCATCTGCATTTGCAATTTGATTCTTAATCGAGGATAGATGTAGATGTCTATGAATCACAGCATCCACTGACCCCCAGATGGACAACATGCTTGTTTCTCACCCTTATTCTATTAAAATGTAGAGAGGATAATACACGAGTGCACTTTAATCCTGTCACTATGTGCAAACATAGGTAAACTCTTCATTCCCTCACTCGTTGTCCAACTCACTAATCTGACACGATCAGAAATTCATCTGGCAAAAACCCAATAACTGTTTTTTGTTCGGTTCGGTTCTGACCTTATTAAACATATCAAGTGACACCTCTCTCTTTGTCATTAAAAAAAAACTATTTTTTTCAACCGTACAAACAACTTTCAAAGCCGTCAGTTAAAAGGGTGTAATTTTTGTCGTTTGTGTTTATTTCATTATAATATTTACATAAAAGTTGGACCTTGTATAGACCTTGATAACTGGCCTTTTACTTGAAACCTGAGAGTAAAAATTAGTAAAATAATTATCTCTAAAGGCTGTGTTACAAAGTAGTGGACAGGTTTGCTTTGTTATTACAATCGGTGTTGTTGGATGTGAAGTTCTGTTGAGGGCTGTCTGGTATCTTACAAATGTCTGCTGCCAATCAGCAGTGGGAGCACTGCTGTGTTCCAATCTGAAGGTTAAATAGAGCCAGTATAATAAAAGGCTGTCAAGCATTCCATCCCAGTCCTCAGTGGTGACAACGCATCTGTTTGGGCCGTATTTGTTTAAAATTGGTTGCTCGTGTCCATAGGCTGCAGTACCTACTTACCATGAAATAGACTGTTGGTTCGCTCGTCACTTTATTTAAAAAAAAAACATATTCATAAACTTAAAGTCACTGCTGAGGACGCTCAAGGTCGCTCAAAGAGCTATGGAGAGGGCTATGCTCAGACGGATATTTAGAAATGAGGATATCCGCAGTAGAACCAGAGTGACCGGCATAGCCCAACGGATTAGTAAGCTGAAGTGGCAATGGGCTGGCCATATAGCTCGAAGAACCGACAACCGATGGGGAAAAAAGATTCTCGAGTGGCAGCCTCATACTAGTAGGCGAAGTGTAGGGCGACTCCCACTAGATGGAGTGACGACCTGGTAAGACATGCAGGAAGTTGATGTATGCAGGTGGCTCAGGACCGTGCTTTGTGCGTTACTTGGGGGAGGGCTATGTTCAGCAGTGGACTTGTGAAGGGTTGTAATAATAATGATGGTTCAATATGCTTGAAAACATTTCATGAATATTTCCTTTAAAACCGGTGCGCCAATATATTTCTGGTACAAAAAAATATCGGTTTTGGCACAGTCGGTTTACTTTTGTTTCTGGATTTATTTGTCATCGTGCACCAGTGAAAACACGAACAAAAAAATTAGTATGCGGCTTATTTTAACCTGTAACGATCCATAATCCGGCGACGCAAAAAAATTCCGATGACCTTGATACGCCTTTCACAATGGAATCGGTTTGTTTACCAACTGACGTATCTTCAGTCGCGCGATCGAGCGCTTATCAGTATCGCTTATCAATGTCGTGGATATCCTTGTACTTTTGGAAGTCATGGCCGAATATAGTGTGTGGTCTAGTTGACAAGAGAAGCGTGTACGACACTGCTTAGTTCTTTACTGTTTGATGACGAATTTAGTACTAAATTATTAGTGAAAGTAGCCATTTGATATGGTCGCTGATTCGACTCTCAACGTTCTCAAACCAACCATCAAAGAAAAAACCACCAAAACCAATCCAGACCAAAGAAATCGTAATAATAAGACAATAGAAGTCGCTTAGACGCGAGACATTGTCGCCTGTATCATGTGTTGATGAACATAATTCACCATTTTCTGATTTAGTTGCGCGGGGAACGTCGTACATGAATTTATGTTATTATAAATTTATAATGGTTAACTGCAGCGTAATCAGTTGTAAAAAATCATCAAGGACGTGTAATTCAACTAATAAAGGCATAAAATTTCATCGGTAAGTTGATTATTTACTAATTATCATTGCTTTAACTAATTTACATCTATATGAATACTTTACTATAATATTAACCTTCTTAAACTTTCATTTATTACTTTTCTTATTGTACAATTACCATTACTGCTTTTATTCTACGTTGACAAACATTAGATATCATTGTGCATTGTGCGTATGTTTATAATACGGTAAGATGTGGCGAAATCAGTTTTGGTAGTAATCGAGCGCTAATTCATTTCGATTGTCTTATTATTACTATTTCTGTGTTTCTAACATTACACTTGAGAATTATTTCGATTTCCTTTCATTACTTTGCGCTGAAGGAAAGATGAAGATGTCTCAAAACTAAACGGCCTGGACTGCTGAAAATATTTATTACATATTTTTGTACAATCATATCCCCCACTACCTCTTATTTTTTAGGAATTTTAAACACAAAAAAGAAATGTATTAAAGTAAAATAAAACAAATTTTAACTAAATTTTTTAATGGCTTTACAGTACTAATGATCGCTGAAGGCATGACCTTTTTTTACATACATATTCATTTTTTTGCTAACATATTTAGGATCGTTATTTTAGATTACGCCATTTCATCAGATCTGATTAACTAGAAATCTCGCAAAGTGACATTGACTCGTTAAAGATCAATCGTGAGGCTGTTGAAATTAAAAACTTCCTAATTTCATTAAAGAAGATAGTTAGGGTTATATCTGGGTAGGGCTTTGAGTTCATAAACACTGGAAATTAGTTCATTTTTTATAGAATAAGAGTGGAAAATGACCACACTGTTCATCTGATGGTAAGTGGATGCAGTAGCCCATAGATATCTACATTTGTCCTCAATTAAGAATCAAAATACAGTTGCGTTGTGACCCCCGAGAACTAATATGGAGTGCCTCATTTCCAGTAAAAAGGTTCTCCAGTTCTTTGCACTCGTCAAACGAAACACATCAGCATTAACGTGGTATTTAACAGTGGTATTCTGTGCGAGCGTGGTCCTACCTCGGTCAAGCCGATTCATTTGTGCTACAACCATAATATAGCTGTAGCATAGATCCACCACGTAATAAAAGTTCGTACCATTGTCATTTTCTCTTTTGGTGTTTTCTATACGTTGATTCTAAATTAAATAATTCATTTATTTTATGTGTTTAGTATTACAAATAATAACAATAAGAATTTTTTTTGTTTGTACAATTTTTACAATGATTTTTGTTTTCCATCTATATTTTCTAGTTAGTTGTGTGTTTAGAGTAAGCTTAACTTTACAATTTTTTGTTGTTGCCAAAGAATTAATCTATTCATAATCCGCTACAGCTTGTCACTACGGGTGCTCGCTTATATATTCGTGGGAGTAGATTCAGTAGTAAGCATAAACGTGGCCCCGTGCCACTAGCTTGTATCGATATGCGTGAAAAAGTTATGCAATTGGTGTTGACGCATTACTATCACATGTACATCGATAGTATTGTTTGTGTAGTCCATGACCTTTCAATTTTTTTTTACTTTATTTGAAAATGTTGCTTTACCCGTCTCAGGCCCCAGACGAGATGTCAGTTGCAAGTATAGTTGGAGGACTCATATTTTTTTAATCAAATTAAAGTGACACCACAGTCTTCCTAATGGTAAGTGACTACTGAAGTCCTTGAGCACCTGCAGCCAACTACAAACAATAAGGCTGCAAATGCGTTGTGACTTCTAAAGACTAAGACGAAAACCCCCACAGCCGGAATTGTACTGGCTCACAACACCCTTCAGACCGGAACGCGCACTTGACGGCCGAAATAGGTAAAACAGATTCCTCAGCAGAAAAGCAGCCCTACGGCCTAGAATATGCTGAAAAGAGTTCTAAAGAAGTACTGTGTATAACCCATAGTCATTTACTATCTACGTACGAAATTTCGTAAAAATCCGTCAAGTAGTTTTTCCGTGAATCGCGAACACACAATTTTTCTACAGATTTATTATATGTATATGTATAGTTTAGCTGGTATACCCGGCGCGTTGCTGACACAGAAGTAATACGTAATTGTGAAAATTTGGAAGACTTTTATTGTTTAATTAGGATTAATAATACATACATTAATGTTGTAAATAACTATCAAATTATTTTGTCGGTTCGATAGATGCACCACCTACTGTAACTTAATTATACTATGCCTATAACCTTCTCAAGCAATAAGTTTACAAAGTTTTACTGTAATCTAATGAACGGTACGGCAGCGCATAAAATACGAACAAACAAACGAATATAATTTTATATATATTATATTATACAATTCTATAACTGTATAAAATAAAAATAATCCGTTTTCCTTATCTCTTAAACAATTATTAACAAACATGGATAAGAATGAGTAAGTGCCTATTTTATTCGTTTCTATTTAAGGTACATAATATGTTTTTATTTACCTAAATATGGATAAAGCAAATGATTTAACTGAA
This sequence comes from Parnassius apollo, assembly GCA_907164705.1. Taxonomy (NCBI): domain Eukaryota; kingdom Metazoa; phylum Arthropoda; class Insecta; order Lepidoptera; family Papilionidae; genus Parnassius; species Parnassius apollo. The sequence goes on from CAJQZP010001359.1 coordinate 2,859,392, forward strand.
ATATATAAGGGCAGATACAAGTGAAATTTCCTGATCAGAATTGAATAGTCTGCAATACGTTAAAATGTATGTTAATCCATAAATGCAAGAAAATGTCCTTCGAGCCGGATAGAACCAAAGTAGTCATTAAGAAAGAAGCCGGAGCAGATCGCTAATATTAAATAAAAATAAACAAACAGGTATCTAAACAAAATATGTTAATGCATAGTAGTTTACTGGACTAAGTTTAATAAAAAATAGTACAGGTAAATGTATGCTTTTACATGTTATTTCTATCAGTCAATAATTTTCGTATGTTTTTACTGGCCCGTAAGCTATGGTTTCTTAGATTTATACATTTCGCGTATCGAGGGTCAACTAGCTCTGGAAGTAAGCAATTATTGTAGAATTTTACTAAAAGTCTCCCCATGTTTTTCTTCCAGGTCTGGTCGTCGCCTGTCCACATGGCAAATACACACATGTTTTGACCTGTAACTGACCCTGAACTCAGAACTATCATTTGCTTTTGGTGTTGACTGTGACAACGTCATATTCATACACCCAAAAGTCGATTTTCTTTTGTATAATTGCTTCTACGAGTTCCATATTATAATCGGATGATGAGCACTTCACTTTAACAATATCAGGTTCATATTTGCTGTCTCGAGTAGCACCCATAATTGAAAATTCGTGGTCTATGTGTAATCCAGTCATGTATATTAACATTTAGAGCCATTTATATTTCTTTGAAATGCTTTATGATCGTTGTTCTTGCATTATGTTTTATATGTAGATTGACTCATTGCTTAAATCGTAGCCATACAATATTTGCGTAACAAGGGAAGCACTGTTGATATTTTCACGGTGCTTGCAAACTCTGGAAAATCATGAAGCTCTCAACTTTTTTTTCTAGTTACTAGCGAGAGCGAGTTTATACTCTTTAAAATAGTGATCCATTTAATTAAAAAATTCTGCTCTAGGGACTTTAACAGCTATAATATTACCACAAAATCGGGTATTTCTGATACAATCATAGGTACTGGTATCCCCATCAGAAATCAAATGTGAATAAATGAGTCCGTAGTCGAAGAAAAACCTCTTACCTGTTGAAACCACAAAATTTCTTGAAACAGGTGTGTAAGGTGGCTCAATCCCTTTGTTTAGCTGTTCGGTAACATGTGACACAATATTTATTTTTCTTCCTACAATACAAGACTTCTTTAGTGAGTTGGTCATCCATTTTCGCAATAATATTGTCATCCATCAAAAATAATAATAAAATATTTCACTTACTAAAGGACTAAAACTTGTCGACAACACTGTAATCGTGCACTATTCTCGTATGTAGGATTGAATTTCGTAGAATATTTATGCTATATGTACCACTTTTTCACGGTGTGTAGTATCGTAATGCCACTATCTACGCGAAAATGTCATAATTTTATCTTCAGGTCAACCGACTTGTATTATCAGTGGGTCTTCTTACTTTTTAATATTTACCCTAAAATATCGGGAATTTCTGTCGTACGGCAATATCAAATCAGGCAACGACCAGGTAGGTAGGCATTTCCCACGTAATGTTTTTACTATCCCGGCCGTTATGACAGAGAAAGATTAATGTATTTTATGAATGAGTGCGAGAGACGATATCGTGTTCATAGCAGCATTTTGCTATGAACACGATATCGTAACGCTTTGAATATTATAATTTTATTTCCATGTACAATATATTTTTGAGGACATGAATTTGGACCTGCTCGTATGCATGGCAAACGTCAGGCAGAGCGCTGAGCGACATGGCCTCTCTCTGAAAAGCCTAGCGTCGCGGTGGTCTAATTTGAATTGATACAAAAGTGGAGTTTCATAGTACTTTTAAAATATTTATAGAAAAATAATAAAGCTATTTTATGTTTAATTATAAAAGGTACATACGTGTTAAAAACATGTACTTCTAACATTTTAATGTATTATTGTAATAAAGTAAGTATCATAAACAGGTGAAAATAATAGTTTTATCCCCATTGAGGTATTACTACTACGTATATAGATCGATGTTTATCCCCAGCATTTTCTTAAAAATTTCACATGGTTTGAACTTTTAATTTCTTATGTATTTAACCTAAATCAAAATATCTTTTCATTTAACTATTCTCCTTGGGGTTTTTACACGTGTTTTTGTTTCTTAAACTTTAGATATTTTAAGCTTTAAAATTGACGCTAAAGGGGAAATTAATAAAACCTCTGTTTAGTTTTCTTGATAGCACCCACAACTTTCTAAAAAAATCTCTGCTTATTATTTAGACCATAAAATTTCCCAAAGTTATTAATAATTGACATTTGTGTGAGATAAATGGTTGATGCATTTTAACAGATTTAAGGACGTGAATACGTCCTTAAGTCACTAATTGTGTAGTACCATACAAATTTGAATTCTAAAATACAATCAATACTGGGTTTTACAATTTTTGCAGATATATCTGATAATATACTTATTATCAGACTCCGAATTATATTTAATTCACTATCATTTCCTACTTAATATAATAATTATCTTTTTAATATGCTATGACGACTTAAGCTTAATAATTCTGTGGATATAATGTGATCGAAACAAGCTTAATGGCTAAACAGTAATTTAAAAAAGTTTACTGAAAAGAGAAAATGTTGTACCCTATACCACTTCCACAACTAAGATGAACCTAACGACACGTCTTATGCTAAATCCATCAAGCCGTTTTGGTTACAGGACGTGCCAAAAAATAGACATCTACCTACTTAATTCTTATCTATATCACCTTAATCATAAATTATTTACGACTTTATAGTTTAAAATCCATTTAGTTTTCATAAAAAGTTTATATCCAGAATGAATTCAATTTTATTCTATTTTCAAATTTTATACAAATAGAATAACAATACTGCGAGATCTCGTCAACTTCGAGATTGATTATATCTACTCAGTAGATCCATTAGATATTAGAGATTAATTAACAAAATATACCAATTAAAAAGACTATTAGAAATACAGATCAACTAACAAAATATACCAATCAAATGAAAGATTTGTTCAGCTCAAATCACAAGCCATTATTACGAATTATTTTGAAAGTAGCTCCTTAAGAACTACAAAATGTCCGAAGAATCGTCTGCTAAACGGCTTCTTATTATGTTGGCCAGATAACCGACAGATCGCAACTCCGTCCGTGTCAGTCCGCGCTTCGAATAATACGTTATTATGCTCGAGTCCAATCTCGTTAAACTCGCGCGATCTCGCCCTTTTTTCGTCCGAGACCAATCTCGTTAAAAAAGGCCGAGATCTCACGAGATCGATATTGCATTCCCTAATCGCTACCAAACTATTACTCATTCGCGCTGCATACTTAATATTTATTATAATTAATATACATATATTAAATATATATTATAATTATTATATACTAAATATATTATAATTAATATATATTAAATATTAATATAAATTAGAAACAACAGTAAGTTTGCATAATTTTTCACGTAGTAGAGGTACGCAAACCTATTCCTGTTTCTAATGCACCGGAGACAGATTTGCGACGTGAGAGTGTGTGGTTACGTTATTGAAGATTTCCCATAGTTGTCTTTAAAACTTAGTGATTATATTTTTTATAGAATAAGAAATATATCTACGTTTATCCTCGATTAAGAATCATGTAGATGAGTTGTCACCTGGACTAAGATGGTATGCCTCGTTTCCAGTAAAAAGTGTCTCCATACGAACGCAACAGTATTGAGTTGATATTTTACGCTGGTCTTCTGTGAGAGCATAGTCATTCCCCGGTCGATCCGATCCATTCGTGCGACAACCATATATATAGCTGTATTGTAGCTCTACCACCTAAAATACCACCTACATGCTCTTTGGCCGCTTTTTACTACACTTACTTGACGAAATGGGCGTGTGCGTGTGCAGGCATACACGCGCACAAACACGACATTGTAACGCGCGCTTTCTTCAATTGTAATAATAAAACAATGTTGTTTTATCAATAACTATTATATTTTTTTAACTGCGGTTGCTTCATACGTTTCCATGGCGATATCGTGCGCACACAAACATACGCCTGTGATAAAAATAAATCGTTCAATTATTACAAGTAATGAAAATGACCTATTGTTTTATCGACTTTACGTGTTGTGCGGTGAAGTTTGTAAACATCGTAAACTATTTGTACAATTGCAGTCCTCAATAATATTTGGATTCAATTATAACTATCATTTGAACTTACGCCTCGTTTTGATAATTTTATACTTTTATAACAATAGAAGGAAGAATAGAAGAGAAAAACTGTATTTAACGTAACAAAATTAAAAACGTTAAATATTGGTACGAGAAATTAGTATAAAACAAATAATTTATTGGATTGCAGCAAAAGGTTTTCTCGCCTCCAAAGAACTCGCATTATGCTGCAGCAGTATTTCTGTAGTGCTGTTCTGTCGGCTGCCTCGTAGGTCCAGTGATCGTAAACGCTGTTTTCGATCGTGAAGTCTCGGGTTCGATCCCGGCCAAAATTAGTTTATTGGCTTTTTCTGTCAAGAAGTTCTCAGTAGCAGCCCGGAGTCAGAAAGTTGGCGGTGTTACGCCCTGTGCCTCGGATAGTACGTAAAACCATTGGTCCTGCTACTGATCTCTCTCCGGTCGTCTAAAAAAGCCATCCCATCGGACTATCAGATTGAGGGAATACAGAATTCACATGTGCTTGCGCTAGGGTTGCCATATGGTCGGGATTTGTCTGGATTCTTCCGACATTTTAAATGATCTCCAGACTCCCGATAAAACTCAAAATCTGCAGACAAACAGCTTCTCTTCACGTTACAGCTGCTTTTGATTTAATAAAATCTGAGTTAATAATTAGAATGAACTTTGAAGTGCATTGTTTGAATTTTAAATCTTTACTGAATACTTACTACTAAAAGATCTAGATTGGTGGACTCGGTAAAGTCTAATGCCAAATACAGATGGCAATCTAAACATTAAGTGTACTTAAATTAGTAATGTGTCAACAATGTTAAGTCTTTTTCTAGCTTAAATTAAAAAAATAAACTTTTTAATTAAATTTTTTTTTTGTAATATTTATTTCTCTCGACAACAAGCGCGAAATCCCGACATTTTCAAATTTCGTCCAGACATTTTGGTCTTTCGATCTGGCATTCCTAGCTTGCGCACACACGTGGGCCACAAACAGATACTTCAATTTTCTATACAAATAAATAAAATTGAAGTGTTTGTTTTTAATGTCAAAGTAACAGTACGTACAAGATGTTAAAAACGAAATATGTTTTGTGTTCCAAAATAAAGGATAAAGGTTGGAAAGAACGATATATTGAGTAATGCTTATAAAAGAAAACCATTGAAGTAATGACAGACACCACCCCATATCGTAACGTGGGTGTAAGAGTTCACACTGCGGTTCCCACTTACCAATCTTTGGGGAGGCCTACATTCAGCAGGGGATTTTAATAGGCGGTAACGGTAACCGTAATGCAAAGATTGTACGCGGGTAGCGAACAACAATAACGCAGTTGTAGAGCACGAGATAGAGCGCCTTTAATTCCTCCTCTACGCACCACTGAGAATGTGTCCGCGTTTTCCTGCCGCCCGACATTCGCGGCCTTGCATTGTTTCCATTGTTGTGGTTTCACCGCTCAGTTCCGACACGCTTAGGAATTGTTGAAAGATAGATTTACGACAAATTAATCAAATAAAAACCACACTCTTTTCTTATTACACAATTTCTCTTCAATTATGACCAGGATTAAGAAAGGAATGCTTCGGTGGTTTGGTCATGTGGAAAGAATGAATGAGGAAAGAGTGACAAAGAAAATTTATGTTGCAGAACTGAATGGCAGAGTCGGAAAGGGACGTCCTAGGCGAAAATTTATCGACCAAATTGGCGATTTATTGAAAACGGGCCAAATTAGGAGTACCCTTAACCGACGAGCATGCATGCGTAGGTGTATGGATGTGAAGGAGGCGAGAGAGGTGTGTCAGGATCGTGCCAAATGGAAGTCTGTAGTCTCTGCCTACCCCTCTGGGTGACAGGCGTGAGTGTTTATGTTATGTTATATGTAATCAAATAACAGATTCGAAAGAGATCTCTCGGCATCTCACAAAAGGTGTTTCGAAATGTGGCTCAGTTTTACGTGTTTGTGTTGGAGACGTCTACCGCGTTAATAAGCAACCTAATCAACAATAAATGTATCTGTCGTGTCACTCAAGGGTACTAAATTCGAATCTGAACAAAAAACAACATTTAAGTATATCAAAAAGGTAGAATTTTGATAATAGGGTTTTGAAACTAAGTTTAACTTTTAATTTGATCCTTTCATTTAAGCGTTAATCCACAAAACGTACGTGAAGATTGATGGCACTTACGTCACATAACCAAGTCAATATCAATTGACTGAGCCAAATGTCACCATCCTACGCCACTCGATAGTTGGCAATCAATTACCGAGTGTTTTTTTCTTTTCTAATCAAGACATGTAATACGGTGGTGCTTATGAGAAAATTCAGAAATTTTCAAATTTAGAAACAAGCACGACTATATTTTTGGGAATGCGCTGCCGCCAGCGATTTTCCCGGACCAATTTGATTTAAGGAAACTTCCAGAACAGAGCCTATTTTTCTTCGTAAGATCGTAAGGCTGGCAACGAACATGCAATGGACCGCTTTTTTCACACATCACCAGGTGGGCTGCATACCCAGTTGCAAAAAAAAAATAGGCTTAAGTCTAGTGTTATTAAATACAAACTAGAATAGTTTCTGACTAAACGTCAGTATAATATTCGGCAAACATGACAACGCCCTTTAATTTGGTTGACTTGTCTCTAAGGTCATAAGTTAAACTGGACTCCTCATTTGCTTACTATCTACAGTCTTATTTTTATTTTAAAAGCTGTATACGTAATATTCCGCTATTATATTTTATATTTTAAACCCAATTATACAAATACACAAATATAACAAATATGCTTTTTTTCGTTCGCATAACTTTTTTGTAATATTTTCTTTTTAGGAAGGCAGAGGGGATCTCACAGGCAAGAATATGATGAAAATACTTTTATTTACTTGGATTAAGTATTTTACATGGAAAACTATGTGCGTATGTTCATTCAGATTAAATAAGTTTAATCGAAAATATTTACACTTAATTTTGGCAAAGTAGCTTCCGAATAATATAAGTTTAATTCCTCCCCTTTTATAATTAATACTTAAAATAGTACCTCGAAGTTTGGTGTTCATGCCTAAATAAGAATAGTATGAGAATGAATGCACATACAAGAACAAGACTACAAAAATCATCCAAGTGCGAGTCGGACTCGCGCATGAAGCTTAATAATAGGGTCCCGTTGGTTATCCTTTGGGTACGGAACCCTAAACACGATGAAATAGCGTCCTTTTAAGAGCATAACATAAGTTTAGCAACACTGTTGACTGTCAAGAGTTGCTTTATTAAATAGGGCTGCGCACGCCAACAATGCTATTATATTTATAATTTTCTGCAGGTCCCTTTAAATAAAACTATGTATCAACAAAAATCATTTTGAATAATGGCATGCAAAAGTTTTAATTAGGGATGTAACGATTCCGATACTGATACCGATATATCGGCCTATATAATCGGGAGACCGATATATCGGAATCGCCGTTTACATACAACCGATATCAAGAGTTTAAAAAGAGCGCGAAACGAAACAACGTGCATGCGACATTCTTGCTGCAGGTCTCTTTCAAAATGATTTGCTTAACAGATTATCTGCTAATAATTTAAACAAATTTTGTTTTCTTTACAAAAATCTACCAAAAGTTGACTGTAATAACTGACTTAATCTTTTATATTGGTTCACTTTACCTCTTTGTGTAATGGAAATTACTTTCTTGATTAGCGCTTTGATTGCTTAATAATATTCCTGATTATTTCATATAAATAAAAGTTTTCTTTGAATTTTGAATTTTTGTATTTAAATTTTGTTTTTTAGCGTCCTCAAGGTTCAGTATCTGCTAAATATAGGTAAACTTTATGCATAATAAAGAAAAAATTTTTATTATTTATTTGAAGTTTTTTGTATTTCTAGTCAGTCACATCGGTGAATACCGATACCTTTATCGAAAGGTATCGGTATCGCCGATTATTTACTACAATAATCGGTATCGGTATCGTATCAGCACAATTATGTATCGTTACATCCCTAGTTTTATTATCATGGCACAACAACTAGACATAGATTTATTTAACACCAGTGTTTGTAAAGAATATTATGCTTTCCCATACGAGTAATTTCTTTAACTAGATCTCTGTAACATGCGTATGGTCATTATTATTGTTATTATTATTTTACATCAACTTGTTATCTGTTTTACTGTTTAAATTATATTTGTGAAACCTTGTAACTGGCCTTCTTCCTATAATTTTCTTATCATGTTACTATATAATAATACTTCATGTTTTTAGCTGTAAGTTTTCCAATATAATAAAATAAATACAAATACGAGGGCAGTTATCTTACTTTGCTTTACTATAAACATAGTGTTATTTACATCGACCTTGGTAACTTTAAATAAAAAGAAACAGTAACAGAATTCGAAAGCCACATTTAACCACAAATGGCAGAGTCTTGTTTACGTCGCATAAACATGTAACATGAGTCCCCGACACCCGCCTCACAACATTTGCTCGATCATTTTTTATAGAATTAAGGATCACAAAAGAGTCCATCTGATGGTAAGTGGATGCTGTAGCCCATATACATCTTCATCTATCCTCGATTAAGAATCAAAACACAGATGCGTCCCTATCCCTAAGGACTAAGATAGAATGCCTGGTTTCCAATGAAAAAGGGTATTGGTTCCTACAGTCAAGATACGAGACACAGCAGGAGCATTAAGCTGCTATTTTACGCTTGTATTCTGGGAATTCCTCGATAGTATAGTGGACACTTACATCTATCCTGAGTTATCAATCAAAATGCAGATTATTAAAGTAGTAAAGTATTATACCGCTGGTCCGCTGGTATGTTTTTTCTTTGAACTAAAAAATTTGAGTCTTGCAGAGGGTTGGCATGCGCAGTAGAGCGGGAAGTATTTCATGCCGGCACACGGCACAAAGCAAACACGGCAAAGACACTATATGTGAGGCTTCTCCTCATAAAGTGTTGTTATGAAATAGTTAAGTAAAATATTAAACTGCTCTTACAAACTTACGTTATCATGAATGCTGTCTCCCGGTACGTTCTTTAAGTGGGGTGAAAATATTACTTATAGTAATAACTAGGCAAAGACCATTTAAGGTCTAGACGTAAACAAACTTAATTTCAACACAATTTACGCACCTATTAAATTAACTAGCCCTTTATTCGACGTACATACTTGTCGTATCCGTAATAAACGGAGCGAATGCCGCTGGGCAGGCCCTACCAAGGACGCACCACATCCGTGAGAGGCGGTCGCAAGGCAGCTTTGATCTCGCATTCGATAAATCTTACATAAAACAGAATTACGTATAATAAAACAAACATTACAGTCATATATAAATGAAATTTACAGTATGAATTAAATAAAACAATGATTTTAGAATTAAATCCACACCCCAAGCTATACCCCTGCAAGATACAGTACGTTCGTACTGCGTAGGTCGCACCAAAAATTTATAGGTATTCAAAAGCTGAATGTATCCCGGGTCATTGATCTATTCTGTGGGGTCTACTATGATATCAGCACGGCGAATAACCCAGTTCTCCGTGACCACAGGTAATGTTAATCACCCGAATCGTAAGGAATTATAAATAATTCAAATAAAACCGTTAAAACGTGATAAAATTATTAAAATTAGTTATATTCAATGTATATTATTATAAGAATTGATATACTATGAATTTAGTTTCTCGACAGAAAGATGGTCTATCAAGGTTGGTTACAACTAAATTTATTTATTGATTCGTTTTTGAACCTTACATTGTAAAGGAACAATAGGCCGACTTAATGCTAAAATATTCTCTATAGTCAACCATAGGGCCATTGAATGAACGTTGAAACCTACTGAATGAATGTATAAGCCGAAGTATACGTATTTGTATATTGCAGGCCTGAGTGATATTTGTTCAGCAAAGGGTTAAAATATATTTTATTTATAGTGCTGTGCCGAGTTGGCATAGAATATCCACTACGCCGTATTAAACCGTGGTTATCGTAAGAGGTGACATAGCAAAATGAAACGGGAGATGGGTAGAAAGAAGATCTAGAAAAAATAAAGGAAATAATATTTTTATTTGTGCATTCACAATTACTTTAAAAAAAGGAATAACAAAAGTTACTTCTAGAAACTAGGATAGACTAGGTAAAGTCCGAAACAGATTATGTTGTTTACGGCGTTTTACTAAAAAGTTAGGTACATCTAGGTTTGCCTAAAAATACATTTGTCAAAAACAGAAATTGGAATCTATTTTGGGGTTTGCCGAAAGATGTTGTAAATGCCTATGATAAATGAGTTATTCCGCTAAGAGGTTATATACCATCAACCTTGAATAACAGCAAATGTGTTTCACGTGATATCTTTGTCAATATGAACCGATTTCGATGATTTTTTTAAATTAAGTACTTGTTTTACTGTAGGTTGACTTCATTATGACGACCAGACGCCAACTGTTCAGTGATGTCTCAGTGATCGCAAGGGTGAAAACTGGCAGCGATCACCGAATGGTTAGAGGCACACTGAACCTAAACGTTAAGTTGGAGAGGTCTCGTCTAATGAAGTCAACGCTCCGTCCCCCCTCGTGCTCTAATCCAGAATCCCGAAACCTTTCAGCTCGAGTTACGTAACCGCTTCCAGTGCCTAGAAGATTGCAATGCAGTGGACGATATGAACGACAAGCTCGTGGAAACTGTCCATGCGGTCGGAGCTAAGTTCTGCAAGACCCGCCGCAGAAGAACACAAAAACTCTCCGATCACACTCTTAATCTCACGACTGTTAGACGGGAGATGAGGCTGCAATCGTCAACAGATTTGACAGCATACAGGCAACTGAACAGACAGATCTCCAAATGCATACGGCGAGACTTACGCAACTTTAATACTTCTCGTATTAAAGAAGCGATCGAGCGGAACCAGGGCTCCAAAGTCTTTGCCAGAGATCTGTCTGCCAGAAAGAGCCAACTGTCAAGGCTGAAGACTGAGTGTGGCAACATCGTTTCCGGGACACCTGAGATTTTGAGTGAGATTGAGAGGTTCTATGGGCAGCTGTACACATCATCGTTGGAGCCACACGCAAGTGTGAGTAACGATCCAAGAGCAAGTCTTATCCGACACTATTCCGATGATATCCCGGACGTCAGTCTAAGCGAGATTAGAATGGCTCTCCAGCACCTTAAAAACGGCAGGGCCCCAGGCGAGGATGGAATTACAGCGGAGCTTCTGAAAGCGGGTGGAACACCGGTACTTGAAGTCCTTCAGAAGCTCTTCAATTCCGTCCTCCATGGTGGCACTACTCCAGAGGCGTGGAGCAGAAGTGCGGTGGTCTTGTTCTTTAAGAAAGGCGACAACGCTCTCTTAAAGAACTACAGACCGATTTCCCTTCTGAGCCGCGTCTACGTGCTGTTTTCGAGAGTCATTACGAATCGTCTCGCACGCAGACTTGACGACTTCCAGCCTCCCGAACAAGCCGGTTTCCGAAAAGGCTTCAGTACCATAGACCACATACATACCCTGCGGCAGATTGTACAGAAGACTGAAGAGTACAATCTGCCACTTTGCCTGGCGTATGTGGACTATGAGAAAGCCTTTGATTCCGTCGAAATTTGGGCGGTGCTACAGTCCCTTCAGCGGTGCCAAGTTGACTGTCGGTATATCGAAGTGCTGAAATGTTTGTACAGTAGGGCTACGATGGCTATCCGAGTACAGAACCAGAGCTCGAAACCTATCCAACTGCAGAGAGGTGTAAGACAGGGTGACGTTATATCCCCGAAACTCTTCACCGCTGCGTTGGAAGACGTTTTCAAGCTACTGGACTGGAAAGGATACGGTATTGACATCAATGGCGAGTACATCACTCACCTTCGATTTGCCGACGATATAGTCCTTATGGCAGAATCGCTGGAGGACTTAAGCACTATGCTCAATGACCTCAATAGTGCCTCCCAACGGATAGGTCTTAAGATGAACATGGACAAAACAAAGATCATGTTCAATGTCCATGTCACACCTATGCCGGTAGTTGTTGGGAGCACTATGCTCGAAGTTGTTGACGAATACGTTTACCTGGGACAAATAGTCCGACTAGGTAAGTCCAACTTCGACCGAGAGGTCAATCGACGGATTCAACTCGGCTGGGCAGCGTTCGGGAAATTACGGCATATCTTTTCGTCAGGTATACCTCAATCTCTAAAAACTAGATTGTACAACCAGTGCGTGTTGCCAGTGATGACTTACGGATCTGAGACGTGGTCCTTCACTGCTGGCCGTATGAGGACGCTTAAGGTCGCTCAGCGAGCTATGGAGAGGGCTATGCTCGGAGTTTCTCTGCGTGATAGACTCAGAAATGAGGATATCCGCAGTAAAACCAGAGTGACCGACATAGCCCAACGGATTAGTAAGCTGAAGTGGCAATGGGCCGGCCATATAGCTCGAAGAACCGATAACCGATGGGGAAGAAAGGTTCTCGAGTGGCAGCCTCGTACCGGTAGGCGTAGTGTAGGGCGACCCCCCACTAGATGGAGTGACGACCTGGTAAGACATGCAGGAAGTCGATGGATGCAGGTGGCTCAGGACCGTGCTTTGTGGCATTACTTGGGGGAGGCCTATGTTCAGCAGTGGACTTGTGAAGGGCTGTAATGATGATGATGATGATGTGGTCCCACCGACTCGCGTCACGTTGCAGATGCAATGTATGCATCTTCTACCGCATATACCACGGGCAGTGCTCAGAGGAATTGTTCGGATTAATCCCAGCTACTCCAGCTACCCAGCTAAATTCCAACATAGTATTATACACTGCGACGGAACTCGAAATATAATCCTCATCATCTCGATGGCTGGCGATTCGCTACACCTCGCACACCAAACTGTGGAATTTACTGTCGCCAGCTGTTTTTTCGGACCAATTCGACTTACGCACCTGCAATTGCCCCGATGTTGTAGATATTTATGGTTGACTGCGATCACTTACCATCAGCATACCGCATGCTAGTTTGCCTCCTCCGCCAAAAAAAAAAAAAAACAAAATCGAAGAAAAAAATCCACTTCTAAGGTAGCCGTATAGGGAATGGAGTTTATAATATTACTACTTAGACGACATTGGAATTGTGATATTATTTAGTTAAAAAACTTTCAATAAAAATTATAAGCTGACTTTAGATAATTAAAAAGAATAATATAATTTTACAATCTGAAGTCGGTTCTTTGTTTCTTCTATACGCTTTATCTTACACCGACTACAGAATATGAATTTATTGTGTTCACTTTAATTCTTTATATTCGGCTCTTATTTTTAATTAAAAGTTATTTATTGTTCTATTTTCATTACGTATTGTCATAACACGCTATCGCCGTCAGTTTCACAACGAAATGCGTGCGTTTTGCTCCGTTGGTAAGTTATACCTAGATAGAATTTGTTCATTTGTTCAGGCGACGGAGTTGCAACAGAACTGTTGCGATCCAAAAGGGCACTTCAATAGATGTTTCGGCAGCTGCTTTATCAAAATCGGCTGTGACCACGTACGTTACGGTCAACGACTGCGTGATTATATTTAGAGTAACTGATTATTAAATCGTCCAACCTAAAATCTAATTTAACACAAACAACTAAAAAAATCTATGCAAACAAATAAAATTGAAGTCTTTGTTTGTAATGTCAAAGTAACAGCTTTTTGCTAAATGCAAATGAAAGTATATATCCTAGATTTTTTTCCGTTTGGAAAAGAATAGGGTGTAACTGATGAACGGAATAGACATGGCATTGACATTTTACATTTTTTTTTAATTTACATTAACATGTTATGAATCAACCTATCAATAAATATTACCAATTGGGTACCTATTATTTTAATTTCAATAGTTTTTTTATTTATTATTTAGTTTAAAATTTTGTTGTTATTTTTCTAGTACCGAAAGTTTATTTCAAATTAGTAGAATGTTTTTAGGATACGAAACAAAATGTTTGAAAAAACATAACGCAATAACGGAGTGATTGCTAACGGTTAACTACATCATCATCATCGTCGCGGTCGCATTTTATGGTGTTTTTGTGATCCGTTCGTTTGTGACAATGAACTGACAAATAAACCAACAAATATATGCTATTGCAGCACACGAAAATTTGCTGTAGACAAAGAACACTACAGTTGCGTTTTTATTTCAAGTACTTATATGGAATGCTTCACAGAAATTAGTTATGGTGACTTTATATCAATTTTTAATGTTTATTTACAACGTTACTGCAGGTACTCCATTCATTTTAGAAAAATCTTCCTTGGCCATTTGAATTTCTCCTCTCCTTAGTGATAACTCTAAAATTACAGCGACTTCTTTATTTTACCTATCATTCCCTGAAACAGAAGGATCCTATGTTACTACTATCACACATGGAACTCTTCAATTGATTTAAACGGCAAATTCATCAGTGCATCACCTTGATCCGACTATGACCTAGTTTCATACCAGTCGGCTTAACTTTCGGTTTCGGCGACGGCCAAGGTCGATCCAAACTCTGGTCCACGGCGAACACTCGGCGAGCCCTCAAAACAAATGGAATTTTCTTCCGCGAGACACAAACAGTTTGGTTTAATTAAAAACAAGTTTTGTTTACTGCTCGAATGTTTATGAAGGTGATTTTGCTGTGATTATTGTCTTGCGTAAGTACATTAAAAACAAACACTTACAGATAAAAATATCAAAACACTTGTTTTGATTATGTCTTTTGCGCTTTATTCACTAATGAGCAGACATTTAAAAAATTAAAACCAAAAAAAATTACAAAAAAGTAAATATTTGACAAATTCCTTGAGTATTACTTATTTCTACATTTTAAACTATGGAATAAAGTATTTGAGCGGCTTAAATAAACTAGGTTTTATTACTTGGTAGGACTATGCTGCAGCTATATTGTGATTGCAGCGCGAATGGGTCGGTCGACCGGGGTAGGACCACGCTCTCACAGAATGCAAGCGTAAAATAGCAGCTTAACTCTGCTGTGTTTCATATGGTAAGTGTAAGAACCGGAGACCCTTTTACTGGAAACGACGAATTCCATCTTAATCCTCAGGATTGGCAACGGATCTGCATTTTGATTCTTAATTGAAGATAAATATAGATGTCTATAGGTCACAGCATCCACTTACCATCAGGTGGACTGTGTGCTCGTTTGTCATCCTTATTCTATAAAAGACTTAGGTAACCGTTTGCAGGCGGAGTAAGGAAATCCCTCAGCCCCTTTCCTTTCAGTAGATATTGTAAGAGGCGATTGTAGAAAATGCCAAGAAGATCTCATATCATCCGATAGATGGCAGTATGGGTAGTTAGTTTACAGCGTTACGTCGTAAGACGTCTGATACTGCGAACGCCAATGCCACCAAGCGTGGTGAGTTACGTAAATCATCCCTAAAACGAAAAAGGTTCATGTACAGCCGTGGACTTTTTCGCATCACCTTAGAAAAAAAAGTATACAAAGGCGGACTTAATGCCTCAAGGCGTTATCTACTAGTCAACCTATAGATTGGTGAGAGTTTCTCGTAGATGTAGTCATAAAATGTGACAAAAAAGAAACTAAAATTAATACACATTATTTATAACAAAACAGATTACGATATAATATTGTTATTAAATATATATATATATATATATATATATATATATATATATATATATATATATATATATATATATATATCCGTACATTGACAGTGCATTTTCCGGCGAAATATTGATTCCAAGCTCTTCATTTTTTGAGGATTATAGGCGCTTTAGTTTTTCTTTACTTGGCTACTTGGCTAGTTTTGCTAACTGATGATCTTCTGGTCTACCTTACTCATAGATGGGCGAATACAGTAGATTCCAAAGGAGTGACATTGGCCGTTAGTTTGGACATAGCGAAAGCCTTCGATCGAGTCTGACACAAAGCGCTTCTTTCGAAGCTCCCTTCCTATGGGCTTTCCGAGAAGTTGTGCGATTGGATCACTAGTTTTCTTGCTAATCGGAGCATCAAGTTCGTAGTAGACGGTACATGCTCTGATTATTAGCCTATTAACGCTGATGTTCCACAAGGTACCGTGCTATCACCAACACTGTTTCTTCTGCATATCAATGATACGTTGCAAACAGGTAACATTAACAGCACTGGTGAAGCCTCATACACAGAAGACAGAAGTTTGCTCGTTAACCGCTAAAAAGAACTCCTTTATCGTATCTCCTTAGTTTAAAGGCACTCTCCTTGCTGCCTCAGCTAGCATCAGAATCCTCGACGTCGACATATCGAATAGTGTGCAGTTTCGTGGTCACTTGGAGGGGAAGGCCAAATTGGCTTCCAAAAAGATTGAGTTCTCAGCAGAGTGAGACAGTATTTCATGCAGGCACATCGCTTGTTACTTTACAAAGCGCAAAAAAATCTGGTTAAAATCATTCAACATTATCGTTCAATCTTTCAATAAGTATTCTTGTAAACTATATGGAATGAAAATAATTCAATTATATTCATTATAGCCTATCAAAAGTCCACTGCTGGGAATAGGCCTCTACTCTCATAAATTCCCTGATACGGAATATTTTCTCTGGTTGCCACGATAGGCAGGCGGGTGAACAAAATCAGTTTGTGTTTAATTATTTTTAATTGTTATCAGGAAGATGCTGCCGCTCATATGCTGTTGCCTTCCCCTCTGTCGACTCTAAGGACACAATCAGTAAGATATGGGATAGTAGAAATCCCTAACGCCACCACAACACGAAGAATCTCATATTATATAAAGCTTTCTCAACATTTTATTGAAAATATGAGAATTAACTTTGATTATACGAGTAATAATAATAAAATAAATGTTAAATAAATAAAATGTTAAATTTAAAAATAGAGGGGATTACCCCGCTTTTTACACAAACACTTATTAGGAGCAGTTAGATTGATAATTTTAATAGCTTACAATGAAAAGGCTGAAGCAAAAAGTGTTATTTATTTTAAACAGACAGTAGTTATAACATTTCTCGGAAATAACGCAACAGCAAAATGTAGAAATAATTGGATATTGACGAAGAACGAATATGATGGCTTATTGCAATTGTTTGTCATATTATTTATGTAAAAAAACGCATTATATTTTTTTCTACAGAAGCATTTAAATATATAGGTTTATGATTAACTTGAACTTGGTCTTACAAGTAGGTTTACTGGAAATTCGTTTCCTTGTCAAATTACTGCCAAGATCAATGCTAGCTTTAAATGTTAACTTAACTATAGTAGATAGTAGCATAGATGCAGGGTCTGATTTACTCGCAGGCTGACTGGTCTCGAGCCTAGGTCGCAAGATTCGAGGGGACTCTGAGCTTGCCCTTGCAAGCACCACTTATGTTCAGAACAAAATTTGATACAATATTCTCAATAAATAATGGAGTAAGTGCTGCAAGTATTTTACTTGTTGCTCTTTCTATATTGTTGTTACAAACAAATAAATAGATTGTAAAAATAACACTGGATTATTTGGTACATTTCGTCTTTCCTTGACTGACTAGACGTGATTCAAAGATATTAAACAGCTGCCTTCTCTACCTTTAATTTTATTAAGGTTTAAGTTTTTTGCCAAGGCTGTCTAAAGGAACTTCTGTCCATCTCTGCACAGGAAGGATGACTTACTGGCCCACCCCAAAGGAAAAAGTCGATCTTTTATGTTCCAGTTTGCAAAGCACTCGTCTCCCTGTCAACAAGTCGAGTGGGTCTGATGGAGTCTCTCCTATTGTGCGGAAAACGGGTGCTGCGGAGTTAACACCGGTTCCACCGCGTCTTTTCTGGTACCCTTACTCTCTAGGGGTAATCGTGAATTTATGGAATATAACTTTAGTGCATCTGATCCCTAAAAAGGCTAACGCTCAAACCCGTCCAACAACTGGCTTATTACCAGCGCCTCCTTGTACTCCAAAATAATTGATCCATTTCAAACTGCCAGCTTGTAAGGTACATTGAGGATCACCAGCTGGTTAGTAATTATTATTAGATTAACAGTGACTAGCTCTATATAAAATCTTCTAAATTACCTGTTTCATAGATCAGCGGAAACAGTAGATTCCAAGTGTTGTTACTTTGGACACAGCGAAGGCCTCCGATGGACTTTGACACAAAGCACTTCTTTCGAAGCTTCCTTCCTATGAGCTTCCCAAACAAGGAGGCGATGTTGATAAGCCTATAGTTGAACGGAGCTGAGCGGTCACCTTTTTAGAGGTCAAGTCTACTAAAGTTGTCTTCACTACGCTGTTTCTTCTGTATTATATCAATTATATGTGCCAGCTCCTTCCACTTGACTGCATCCAGCGAAGAATGACTCAACACAGTTCTTTCTGATGGCCCGATTCACAGGCAATGCGAAGAGATGTTGCGTACCATTTTCCACGAGAGAAAGACTGTTTGGATTAATTCCATCCGACAAATTCCATTAAACACACCTCGGGATAAAAGTCACGGTACTACCCACACCATCTGGATTTTAGGAGGTCCCCAATCTTCTTCTACCTAGCGTTTATCCCGGTTGCTCATCCCGCCCAACGCGGGATGGGAACCCAGGGTCCGCTTTCCTACAATTCCTCCTCCACTTTGCCCGGTCTTCGGCGTCCCTCGCAACTAGCCCATTGGCACGCATGTCATCCTGCACGACATCAAGCCAGCGTTTCTTGGGCCGTCCTCTACTCCTGGTACCAGGTAGGGTCATGTCCAGGCATTTGTTTCCCACGTAGCTTGCCGGTCGTCGTAAGACGTGGCCGTACCAGCGGAGGCAACTTTCCTGCGGCTTGTCAGCAATGTCACGGACATGGAGGCTGCCGCGGATGTATGTATTCCGTACATGGTCTTTCCGCGTGACGCCACACATCCACCGCAGCATGTTCATCTCCGTAACATGCAATAACTGCCGGTGTCGCTCCAGCACCGGCCACGCCTCACTGCCGTACGTAAGGACAGGCCTTATGATGGTCTTATAGACCTGTCCCTTCACCTTGACCGGCATTTTGGGGTCACAAATGACACCCGTCACCTCTCGCCATTTCGCACAGGCTGCTGATATACGGGCCTAGATGTCGCGATCGATGCCCCCGGACGCATCAAGCACAGATCCGAGGTACCTGAAGTTGTCTCGCTCGACGGTGTCGTCGCCTATACGGAGAGACGTCAGATCTGTGCTGTTGCAGGCCATATACTCCGTCTTCGCCACGTTTAGCTTCAGCCCGCCGTTCTCAAGCGCCTCCCTCCATGCGTGCATGCGTCTGGTGAGGCGTCCTTTGTCCCCATCTACCAGTGCGATATCATCAGCGTATATAAGCAGCCAGGGCTGCGGTAGTTTCTGTACGCTGGCTGACAGTTCGTCTAATATCACACTGAAGAGATAGGGGCTTAAGACGGAGCCCTGATGCACGCCTACGGTTATGGGGAAGGGGGTGGTATCACCAACAGCTGTCCTGACTATTGAATCGGAGCTGCGGTACATGTCACGTACGATTTCCACGTAAGTCTCTGGTACCAACTTCGACCGCAACGCCCACCAGATCCCTACAACCCTAGGAACACAGTCAAAGGCATTCTGCAGGTCTAGGAATAAAAAATGCAGAGGCATATTCTTTTCCCTATGCTTCTCCATGAGGATCCTTAGGGTGAATATAGAGTCCATAGTACCGCGTCCTGGTTGGAAACCGTACTGGGAGTCCGATATTGTACACTCCTGTCGGATCCTGGTGTCAATAATGCGCTCGAAGAGCTTCATGGTGTGTGACGTCACCTTTATACTGCGGTAATTACCGCAATCCTGAACGGACCCTTTACCCTTGTGGACCGGCGTTATTATACTAAGCCGCCACTGATCGGGCATTATTCGGTCGCTCAGGATTCTATTATAAAGGTTAGTAAGAATGCACACACCACGAGCCCCCAGCGCTTTCCAGGCTTCAATTGGCACCTCGTCCGGTCCGACAGCTTTCCGATTCTCCATGTGACGAAGAGATGCGAGGACCTCGTCAGGCGTAATCGGTGGCACGAGTTCATGGTTCGGTAGTAGTTCGGGAGGGTGCACTTCCCGGTGCTGAGTATTCAGCAAAACGTGGAAATAAGAGCGCCATCTCTCCTTCACCGCACGATCATCATACAGGAGCTCGCCATTAGGGCCATTGACGCTGCAGCAGCGAGTAATATCTTGCGCTGCTTTGGCCCTAGAGCGCGCCAGTTTATATATAAGCTTGTGCCCCTCAGGAGTGTCCAACTTCGCATATAATGGTTGCAAGTGGTCACGCCTGGCTCTGGCTACAGCTTTCTTGGCAGCTCTTTTCGGTGTCTTGTAAGATGCACGATCTTCAGGAGATTTGGTCGCTTGCCACGTCTTGAAGAGCGCTTTCTTCTCCCGTAATAAATCCTGGACTGTGGCGTCCCACCACCAGGTCTCTTTGTCGATTTTGCGACCCCCTTTCGCCACGCCGAGGACTTGCTTTGCCGTCTTTGTGATTGCTGTCTTAATGGTTTTCCAGCACTCTTGGACGGACTTACCTGCTGTGTCGAGACTAATATCCCCAGCGGCAGAGTCAAACTCTGAGTATCTGGTTTGATCCAGCAGCCACCACTTGATTTGACAGCGGCAACGTTCGGCATGTCTGCGACGGGGTTTTACGCAGAGGTCCATGACAAGAAGTCGGTGTTGGGCAGTGAGACATTCACCGGGTATGACCTTACAGTTGGCCACGCGACTGATATGACTTCTCCTGGTCAGTAGATAGTCGATTTGAGTGGCATTCCGACCGCTCCTGTAGGTAATCAGGTGCTCGGTTTTCTTTTTGAAGAACGTGTTCACCACGGCCAGGTAAGCTGCAGTGCAGGTTCTGAGAATGGTTTCCCCCTCTGCGTTTTGAAGGTCCCCAATGATTGTGCGAATTGCTAGGAGTTTTCTCTTTCGCAATACTTCTTTGTGGAATCATCAACCACCTGCGAGTTTTCGAAAACGATACGACTTACTCTTTTTAAAAAGGCTGGCAACGTGCCTGCAATTTTCCTGATTATTCATGGGCGATGGTCGACATTTACTTTCAGGGAGGGGCATATTCATAGTTAATCTAGGACTGTCGGAACTCTAAATCAGGTACTGCGTAGATTTGACAAAATTGTCACATTTGTGTGATGTCATAGTATTATCAATCAGAATATTTCACATAATTATTCAATATTTTTTCCGCGATATCAAGATCGATATTGAGAACGAGCTATTAGTCTATCTGATTTTAAATGCATCTTACAGTCCCTGAACTCTTGTAGATAGCTCTTAAACAAGAATGACTTCAGCTGCAATTTTACTCAAGATAAAAATAGCACACCCAGGCTATTTGTTAAAAATTATGTTTAACAACTGATTTATTCTTCCACGGGCTTATTAGATGCCTAGAAATTCCACTGGGTCCCTAAGTCTAAATGTGACATTAAAAAAACTTAATCAACTATTTGAATTGTTCATAGATGAAAATGTGCTGCTTGTATTTTAATAATTTACTCTCATTTATCAGTTTTTATATTCGCCTATAAGAAAATAAATGAATTAAGGGTCACCTACTTTTGTTGAACAATCAATATTTATAAAACGAGACTATTTGGCAAATTCCTTATTCCAGTCCTTAAAAGCCTAATGTATATGCTATTCTTGTTTTATATTTTTATTGCATGAAGTTATGTTTATGTTACTTTTATTCTTCCTTTTTTATTACTATTATTCTTTTTACTGTTTTATTACTCCAGAAAAACAAACATTCATACCATAGAGGATTCTCACCAAACAAAACCACCACCTTTCAAACCTAGTAATAGAACGTTTAGTTTTTAAAAGATATGAAGGAGTAAGAAAGCCTTATAAACGCCTTTTAGCTAAAATATACATGAAAAATCTAAAAACACAACTTCGAAACTAATAAAATAAAAATTATTTTATTTATTTCTTACATCTCAGATAAATGTGGTATGCAAGATGATGTTGTGACCAGGATTAAGAAAGGAATGCTTCGGTGGTTTGGTCACGTAGAAAGAATGAATGATGAAAGAGTGACAAAGCAAATTTATATGGCAGATGTGAACGGCCGAGTCGGGAAGGGACGCCCTAGAAAAAAGTTTGTCGACCAAATTGGCGATATTTTGAAAATGGGCCACGTTAGAAGTACCCTTAACCGACGAGCATGTATGCGTAGATATATGGATGTAAAGGAGGCGAAAGAGGTATGTCAGGATCGTGCCAAATGGAAGTCCGTAATCTCTGCCTACCCCTCTGGGTGACAGGCGTGAGTGTTTATGTTATATGTTATGTTATTTCTTACAAAAACTTAAGATTATTTTACGTCTACGTACGTTTACTTTCGTCACGGCTAAGCAGCGTATTTAATTTATTTCTTTTCGGTCCGTTCGCACAATAGTTTTCAATTATGAAACCTTATCAACATGGAAATTTAAAAAAATCTATAAACATCGAATATGTAACTAATTTGCTGAAGCGGCTTATAATTATTAAGATGGGAGATTTCGCCATCATAGTTACGCTACGCGGATTGATAACCGCACTACCAGACGTCTTGCCTCCATTCTGTTTTCTATTTTCAGCATTTTGCTGTAGCAATTAAACTAGCAAAAGTGCACACAATTTACCTGATGGAAATTGGTGCTATGACCCATGGATACCTACGTATTCTCGTTTAAAATACAAAATGTAGGGACTGACGACTAAGATAGAATGTGTCACTATCAGTAAAAAAGTGTGCCCGGTTCTTTACACTCACCACTCATACGAAACAAAACAGCATTCCTTCCCTAGTCCAGCTGACACATGGATGATACAGCCATAACATAGCTACAGCGTGGCTCTACCACGTTAAAAAAACCCATTCTTAATCGAGAATGAATTTGTTACCTGTCTAGTCTGTATTTTTATTCTGTTGTATATGGCTCCTTGCATTTATGCCAAACATGATCACAAACTGACCATCCTTGTTCATTTCCACATTTATTAGGATAGAATTTGTAAGTCTTGTTTCAACACACATTTAAATTGAATAAAACTAAATTTACGGATTCTATCGCGTTTAAGTAATTACTTTTACTTATTTTTAATTTCCGACG
Source organism: Parnassius apollo (assembly GCA_907164705.1). Taxonomy (NCBI): domain Eukaryota; kingdom Metazoa; phylum Arthropoda; class Insecta; order Lepidoptera; family Papilionidae; genus Parnassius; species Parnassius apollo. The sequence continues at coordinate 2,882,714 of CAJQZP010001359.1, forward strand.
TTTCGGATGCTTTACAGCACCCATGGTCACGGGGGGGGGGACTGAGATGTTTGACATCCCAATGTCACTGTTAGCCCGGTTACCTTCAGTTAACAATGATATTGGGACGTCAAACATCTCAGTCCCCCCCCGCCGACCATGAGTGCTGTAAAGCACCCGAAACGTCGGGAATTAAAATAAGTAAAATTAATTAAACGCGATAGAATTCGTAAATTTAGTTTTATTCACTGTGTAGTGTTCGCGTAAATTTAAAAAATCATTACACATTTAAATATCAAAACTTGGCTGCAATTTTTTTTTTCGACCAGTCGGACAAAACCGGTCAGAGATCGCCTAAATTTTGAACGACAAGCCGTCTAAAATCCGTCTGTTACCTCGTCCTTGAACTTTCGTATGCGTTACTACGGCCATTTTTGTTTATCTGAAATTCATATTAGGCTGTCACAAAGTTTTATATGCGATGCGTCGATAATTTATTAATAATGATAAAGAATATCGTTATCAATAAATTATTGAATATGAGAAAAAAATATACTAATTGCAAATTTTTCTTTAAACTACTACCGGAAATAACTGAATAGAATATTCGAAAATTGTTACATGATAAAATAATTAAAATGCGTAAAGGCTGAACTATTTATATTTACTTTTGTACTTGGTATAACATACTTTTGCGATGAATCAGTTAAAATGTTTAGTTTATGCAAAATATTTTTAATCATTATGATTGATACATAAGTAGTCAAAAATTTTATTTCTGGAAAGCGTAGACAGTTCCAATGACGATTGAAATGTATACGTAACAATTTTCAAAATTCTTACTACACACAATTATCGTATTTCCTTATGATTTACCTTCTCAATTTTGTAGACACTAGATAGATTTTAGATAAAAACGATTGAAAAGGCCTTTTTCAAATGTAACCTTTTCCAAATCTAATCTATAACTTCGCCTGCAAAATGAGACATCTACAAAGACGCTACGAGCGTAGCCGTAGACCCAATAGCTACCAAAGTACTACGCTTGTGCTCTTACGATTTTTCTTCATAGAAAGTGGCTTCCCACGTTGCGGCATTGTTATTTCATTTAACTAACTTAATTTTTCAGAGGTGATATTTTGAACGGAATAAGAATAACTTAGAGTCCATAAGTTTTTATCAACACGCATAGTAAAATACGCCTCAGTAAAATAGAATTCCTACTATGTCATTCTACGAGAAAGAAAGAGTTTGCCGTTATCAAGCACGTGCGAAAGAGACCGACGATGTAGCAACAAGTCGGTGCGGGGGGCGACCGCGTTATCGCAGCGTGACGTCAGGACAGGACCCTTTCACTGGCGCGTCGAGATGTATTCAGTCCGCGCGGCTCGGTCACAGCGTGAGAGCGTCTCGCGCTCGTAGTTCCTAAAAACCACGGGTTTGACGCTTCTGATCTCTCCAACTTTCGTCAGGTTATTACTATCACTGCACGTAAACGGTCCATTCGGTCCTCCGTGTGTAAACCCAGTAGTGCTCCACCAGGGTCCAAGATGGGCGTAATCAAAGTGACTCCGGACACCGCTTCCCTGATCTCCGTGTGCGACATGCTCGATGACATGAAGGTAAGTTGGAGTCATGTGATATCAGAGTATGGCGTTTATCCAACGCGGCTCGGATTTAGTGAAAAATTCACGCTTTATTTAGCGCGCGTAGGTGGTGCGCCCGTCACGAGATCTCGTGTAACCGAAGTTATGCGTTTTTACGAGTACGAGGCGTCGCCGACTCGTGTAGCTCCTAGACATTCGGAATTGCAAATAGGTGCAGTTTCAGTGTCTAGATATCGTTATGCTGATTTATATTACAAACGGCTTTCTCAAAAAAAATCACTTGACTTGCAGCTCACAGACAAAAATATCTTTCAGATTTTGCTTTTAACAACTGCATTGTCCAAAGAAGTAGTTTTTTATTCGTAGCATTAACTATCGAAATATTGTGTATTATGATTTCGGAAAAATTTCATTTGACTTGCAACAAAAATAAAAATACTTTTTGATTTGAATTGAATTGACTGTTTTTTTTTTGGTAGAGCTATCAGTTGTGCAGTTATACGGATGATATCATGATTTTCATGTGATTTCATTAATGAATGTCAAGACTTGAGACTAGCTTAACTGAGTTTTCGGAATTTGTCTTTCACACCCTAGATCTCATCTTATCTAAATGAATTACAAAGAGACGCATTTATGGCGCTGAGGAACAAGGGGACCGCACAACAACTTTTGTTCAAACAGCGAGTATTTTATCACCTAGAAATAATTGTTCCAGGTCTGGATGTTTGTCCGTATGCAATTTAGTATGACACTCCACGATTCAAGAGAAAACCCCGACACAAAATAACAGAAAATATCTATATCTATTCTTAACTAAAACACACATTTTTTAAATATTTTTTCATTCGGATTAGATGATTTTAATTTCATTTCTATTTCACGTTTCATGTTACGATATAGCACGGAATTCGAAATTCGTATCGATGTCTCGGGCATGAATTGCGGTCGGTTTCCAACAGGCGGTCGGTGAAAACTTAGCGTAAGCAACGGAAGTGGTGCCCTTATCAGTTGTTTGTGACACATTTTAATGAGTACGTGAGAAAATTCGCATTTACACTGATGTAATTTCAAACCTTAATATCAAGACTTACCTAGGATTAAAGTAAAAATAAATATGGAAGCTGTGTACTACACAACTCTAATAATAATTTTACTTTCAACTTACTGTAACTGCGCCTGCTGCACTTTTTTTTATTGTGAAAACTTTATCTACGTCACCTGTGTGTAATAACCGTAAGTCTGGGTAAAAGACTATAGTAGGTATATAAATGCTTCTTAAACTAAAAAAAGGGGTTTGAAATTAAGTCGCCTAAATTTGAGGATTCTGTCACTATGTCTATTTGCGATTTTTGTTGCCGGAGCAGCGTCGAAGTATTTTTAATTATTTTTTAAAAATATTGGTAAATCACTAACTAAACGTGAAATAGAACGTACATTTAACTAAATTCTAACGTTTTTGGCGTTGCATCTGTCAAAGGCATGTCAAAATTAATCGCTAGGACGGCTATTTTGTTGACAGTGACAGATGTACTTTATACGTCATCCCGTTGTTTCCGAGTTTATGCAAATGTCCGTTGTTTCCGAGTTTACGTGAATGTGGCTAACGTTTTTATCTGCCTCCACCTGTTTTTCAACGACTTTGCTACTCCTCTGGATCCTTTTTTACAAACGGTTGTAGCTATAAATTAGATTTATAATTTAAAGTAATAATAAAAATTAATATTTTGATGTTTTATTGAGTGTAAGAGCGAGCGAAGCGAGCTCGGGACTGAGGGCACCCCGACTCGGACACGGACAGGTTAGGTTAAAAGGGGATGGCACGGTCGAGTGAGCGAGCGAAGCGAGCATTAGTCCCCGCCCCGCCATCTCCTTCGTGGTCATTTTTTTTATTAAACCGCTCAGTCCAAAACATTACGAAAACATATATACACATATACACATACCTCAAAATGAGATTTTTAAAATTTATAAAAAAAAACTAAGCACGTCCGGCAGGCGGTAAAAGTGGGGGGGTGACTCACTCCCCCGCTTCCCTCCTCACCACCCGCCACCACAAATTCAGGCAACTTAATTTCAAACCTTACCCTAAAAAAAAATTCACAGATCATATTATTTTGTTTTTATCATACCTTGATCGAAAGTTCGTATTTTGACCCTACTTTCAGGGACGAAAGTGCCACATTGCCTTTCAATTCAATGACTTATTAATTTTATACCCGTAGGTCAAATTTCTAGCTCTATTGTGTTTAAACGTCAAAAGTATGCCATAAATCATAATACACTTTAAGGTACATTCATTTCGATCTAGGTATGATAAAAAATAGTATACGCACAACGGGAGGAAAGTATGACTTCGCAAGCCGCGTTATTATCACCCTCGCCTTCGGCTCGTACAACACCACGCGGGTTGCAATGTCATACTTTCCTCCATCGATGTATACCATTTCCTTTTTGCGTATTTGTTCAAGACTAGACTAATGAAAGTATCTTCACAAAGCTTGCGATAAGACCACAGTCTGCGCAGTACTATGATTATTTAAGCGTGTTATCTTTGCGATTTACACACCGATTTTAAATAACAATGAAAACTTTTTCAAGTTTCCAGAAACGTTATTTAAACCACTTGGGATTTTTTATATTTTAGATAGTTTTAATGAAATGAGATGTTCTAAAATGTATGGAGCCTGGGCCAGGTCTTGGTACATTTTACTCAAAATTAGGGAAACACATTTAAAACGATTCTCAACTGTGCAATTATTTTATAATGGCTTTGGTTGCTGGTAAAGCATAGAAAATTACCCTTGAAATTGTAACACACAACAAAAACTCGTCATGGCGGTAAGCTGTCATTTTTATTGATTAGTGACGTTTGACATGTTTATTTAACTTATTTTTGACACACAAATGGGCGCTTTATGGTTTACTGTCATTTTCTAAAAGAAGCACAGAGTAATTAAATTTATAAGAGTTGAAATTCGATAAAAATAATTGATAAACATCAATTATTATTATTATAAATTACCTGTATTTTACCCGAATTCTACAGATTTTTATCTTTTTTTGAGGTAGTGTACATAGTCCTGGCCCAATTTGAAACATCTGCTTTCAGTATAGAGAATCTGATATAATAATATAAACTTTGTTTTAATATCTCATTATTACCCATTTACTTACATTTGTGTGACTAGATTGACCAGAATTTATGTAGCTAATATTATCTTGGTACGAATTGAAGACCACCTTGTATAATTGCATTCTTCGCTCTCAGAAATAAGAGGCCTGTGCTCCGCAGTGGGACGTTTATAGGCTGCAACTTTAGTGATAAAATATATATAGTATAAAGATAGGTAGGATTAAATATTTCGTTTTTATTTAAATTTAACATTTTTTTAAATTATTCAATTAATCTGAGGTTTTATAGTTTTCTTTAAAATATATTTCCTTGCATCTTGCATATCCTGATTGTGCTTTATGTAATAAAAATCGAAACAATAAAATCGATTTCTGTATAGTTTTGTTTCACGACCTTGAAACGCTCGGATGATGCGATCAGTGAAATTATTAATTTGAACATAAAACCAGTCTGTTACCACGACAGCAACGTGGGTTAGGTATATGCGTGTTGGCTGAAATTGTCTAAATATAGTAGGTATTTTTTATCACAGATTAAAATCGCTTTCTTAACATACATTTTTGTTGGTAATCAAATTGTTTTACGCTTCGTTGTAAAATTATTTTAGGATGCGTCGCAAGGTGGTTGATTTTACCCGACTGCACTAGAAAGAGAGTAATGTTTTTCGTGTATATGTATGAATATATGTACCTATGTATGTATGTATGTCTATTTCTGTAACACGCTCTGTAGCATGAAGTGCTTGATAGATCTTTACTTATGTAGAGTCGTTAGATTCGCCTTAGTTGAGGAAGTGTCATGTGGCATAATAATATTTGAATTTTTAGCTTTTCAGTAATTTTTAAGTAGTCTGGGTTTTTTAAATTACTGTTTTTTTTGTTGCAGTTGTTTTGTTAATGTTTTAATTCTTACAAATAATCCTCATTTCGTTCTGTCTGCCGTTTTGTATCACGTTATCGTAACATCTAGTTTTTCTTCACAAATATCTTCATTATATTCCTTAATAAATCAACTGCCAAACATAGCCCCCCACAACTAATGTCATAAAGCACGGTCTTGTTCATCTTCTTTTCTGTTTTAATAAAACTTACAACGTGAGATGAAATTTAAACACATGAGGGATATACGCAAATCCTATTCTAACACTCAATTTTTTTAATGCAACCTATTAAACTTTCATGTCTCGTTTTGTAAATATTTTTAAATGTAAACGGTCTGTAGTAACTACTTAGGATGTCCTTTGGACAATATATGTTTTAGTTGTTTTACCTATGACACGATTACAGAAATCAAGGCACGTGGACACGATGTTTTTGAGTGACATCTAGTTCATCTCGTTTTCAAAGTTTTTAAACCTAATATTAATTTTTAACAACGTGATTTATAATGATCAATTCCTCCATTAGCTAGGGCTGTCATCTGTTAAATCTTTAAAACTGCGATAAGTCTGAAAACCCCGGTTTTTTAAACTAGAACCCGGACATTTCCAAGTAAGCTTGTTTGTTAGAATTTAAATTAAATTTAATTATTTTAGGTAGGTATATTGCATATTCTTCTATCCTTTTGTGTCATTATTTGTTTAGTTTTAAACAAAATGACGTTTGTGGTTGTTTTAAAGTTTGGATATCGAACTGAGTATGAGCTCCTACCCGGCTTCCAAACTAAGGCAAATTCGGGAAAACCCGGACGCATAGCAGCCCTACTGTTAGCAACTGCCGAGTTTCAGGGTTGTTCATATCATTAAATTATTTTCGTTACTTCACTATTATCCAGGTCTATTTTTAGTTTATTGGCATTGCGTATCGTACGTTACAACATAAAAAATAGCAGTAAACATATTATTGAGTTATATATTTCGTAATCCTCATTACTAGAGATGTTTTTTTTTCACATTATATGAAATGAAATGAAAAATATTTATATTTTGACACAAGAAATTAAAATATTACCTATTTGTCAAACGTGATTTTTGTTAAACCTAATAACGTTTCAAAATGAGGTTCCTCTAACCGGAAAAGTTATGTATTATTTACGGCCAGTATTTATAAAAATTAAAAAAAAAACAATAGGTACATATGCAACCAAATCATGGTCTATGATAAATAAAAAAAACAATATAGTCGTAAAATGTAAATACACAGTACTGAGCAATCCCTCCTTTTTAGACAGACTCCTCGGAGAAAAAAGTTGCCCACTATTCTGCACGCAATAAATGGAGAACACTGTATTATGTTGCAAATGCAAATCTTTTAATCTAGAAACCTTGAGTTTATTTTGCATACTATAGCTATCATCAAAATAAATCTTCAAACGGTGCAAGTCACGGCAATGAAACAGTTTGATCGTGAGCTTAGCATCCTTGTTAACTGTTGGAACGTTTGCCTCCTCTTCCATAAAAAAAATATCGATTGAGATTTCGCAACGCCTCAATGTCGCGGTCATATCGTGCTTACATTGAACGTTGAACGCAGTTGATTTTTCATAATCATTAATTTTAGACATATTTGCTTAGGGGCTTCGGCGTAATTTTTTAAACTAAAGTTAAAATTAGTATCAACTGAACTTTTTTGATAATAATTTAATTGTTTCGAAAACACTAAATTAAATCTCCCAAAGGTTATTAAGTCATATTAATTTCGAATTCGATTTCCAGAATAAGAAAAGGCAGTCTTCTTTATTTAATATAGATAAAATGATATTCATGATACATCTATTATATGTTCTATAGTTGGTTCGTATGAAAACAATATTTTGCAACATTATTTAGAAATATTTTTTTAAAAAAAATATTGCAATGCAAAATTTATAAAAATGGTAAGTATGTAATTTATTACGTTGCGTTTTTTTTTTTCATTTTCTTAACTGTTAAAACAAAACAAACATTTCGCCCATACTCTGCTATTTTGAAATGACATAGTATCTTTTGTAAACATTCATATATTCTTTCTTCTTAACATATACATAACTAAAAGTACCTTTTATTTAATTTAATGAATTCGTATAATTTTTTGATTTAATCGCGTTTAATTTTAACTTTTTTTTTTAATTTCCCACGTTTCGAGTGCTTTACAGCATCAACGGTCTCAGGAGGGGGGGGGTGCTGAGAGGTTGACGTACCAATGTCATAGTTAGTACCCTTTTTTTTTAATATTTTTTTTTTGTATAATGTTTGTTTTTAACACGTTCTAAAATTATATAATTTAATGTTATCCTTCTCAAACACACGCTACAAATATTCTGTCATACTATTAGAAAATGTAATTTATTAGTCTCAGGTTTATTACTAGAATCTGTTTCACGAAAAAAGTCCTGCGGAAATATAAAACTGAAATGTGAAGTATGTATATGTATAATACTTATATCTTCTCAACAAATGTCCTCGTATATCATACTTATTTAGTTGTTTGTTTGTTTATTTATAAGGTCAATCAACAGTAGTACATATGTTTAAGTAAGTCTTATACATTATTGTCATGTTTTTATATATGTATACCTACCATAGAGATGTACACAACATGGATAATACGGGATAAATTAAAAAGAAAAGTTATTCAGTAAAATTATTTAAGAAAAATAAAACACTAATGGGATTGACAAAATAATACAAAAAATTGTAAGACTATCAATAAAGCACGTTTCGTAACCAGTATACAGTTTATGTTCGTGATTACTACTGTAAACATCATTAACCTTTGTATCTATATATTGTTTATGGAAATTCATAATATATCACTGCTATTACTCCGTTGTCCATTGCGATATGAGTTCATTTGAAAAATTTTACGCAGGTCAATGCTGATAACTATTCATAAGAGGCGTGATGTAAATCTTAAAATGCTCTAAAGAAAGTTTGCAGCGGACGGGTCACTGTTTTCTGTATTACGTCAAAATATAAACTTAAAAAACTTAATACCCCCAATAAAAAAACAAAAAGAACATAACAATTTTCACGTAATTTAATAGCTTCACTAAAAATTTTATCCTATACTTTTCTCACTTTCTTTGGTTGGAATTTTTTTCAAATTTCAAATTAAGACATATCTATTTATTAAAAAACTTGGCTTTGCTGTTTGGAAGTATATCGCGTAACATAATACAAAAAACATACTTTCTAATTTAGAACTTTCTCCTTTTTTGAAGTCAACTTAAAATTAAAGTTAATGCATAATTATCATGTTGTTAGTGTGTCGTTCAATTTCTATTCCCATTCTCAATTATTTTTTTAAAACAAACTTTTTTCTATATATAATATACAAATAAAAAGAACGGCAAAAGCAAAAAGTAATGAAGTCGGAATTAAAAACAAATAAAAGTTCGTAGTGAAGTTAATTTCATAATGCCCATTACAATGCATTATTGCGACGAATCGAACTGTTTGGGTTGGCAACATACGTAAGAAAGTTACGTGTTGTGAGCACCTTGGGATGTCCAGTTGTTGAGATTCATTCGCCAGCCAACAGTGTCAGGGATGCTCTAGGACGCACTTAGTATGCAACGGAGTACGTTATCGAAGCGTACTTGAATGCATACGGTTAAGAATTTCTTATTGAAAAACTTTAATTGTAATTAAAATAATATAAAAATACAAACTGACTTTATCAAATACGCATTGTGGTTGTGTTACTCTAGTGGGCATTGTTTAGCTGTGAGGAATCACCCCAATTGTTTTTTTATTGTGATAATATTTTGTAATCTAAAATATGTACCTACTAATGTAGAAAATGCGTCGGTTTATAATTGAATACTAATTACATACACATTTACACAATACAACAAAACCAAACTTCACGTAAAAGGAAGCCAAGCCACGATTCCCACTAGAGTAATACAATCCCACATTTATTTTGCATATTGCGGAAAATTAAAAGAATTCACGAAGCGTTTATAAATTAATCATAAATAAAATAAATTTAACAATCATTTTCTTTTAGTAAACGACATTTTTCGAAATAATTTGCCACAATTTTTCTGACATTTATTTGACCTTGTCAAGTTTGCAGTAAATCTCAACCTCATCTCCGCTACAACATAGCTCTCTGCTCTCCGCCCGTGTTCGAATTGCGCAAAAGGCACCATGTACATATTATTTTTAACATCTTATGGACATGAAAAATAAATAGACAAACATAATTCTGTCTTCTTCAAACATAATTCCGACTTCAAAAAGGAAGAGGTATTCAATTCGACTGTATGTTTTTTAGGGGTTTTTATTACCTCAGAACTTTTCTCTGCAACTAACTGATTTTGATGATTCTTTTTTTATATGAAAGCTGGTGCTTCTCGATCAAGATCTGTCAAGTTGTTGTTTTTGCGTTATCCTTAATAACGCGTATTTACTTCTTATTCTTACTAGTAATTTCAAAGTCGCGGGTTCGAATCCACTATTTGACTACCAACTTTCCTGAAACAATCACAACACAATAATCTTGAGCTAAGTTAGACTGTTTTACAAGAATTTTATTAGTGACTATGTAGTATACGTGGTAGAGCCACGCTGCAGCTATATTATAGTTGTAGCAGAAAAGGGTCGGCTCGACCAGGTAACGACCGCGCTCACACAAAATACCAGCGTAAAATAGAAGCTTGATGCTGCTGTGTTTCGTATGGTGAGTGTAGAGAACCGGAGACCCGTTTTACGGGAATCGAGGCATTCCATCTTAGTCCTCAGGGGTGGCAACGTATCTGCATTTTGTTTCTTAATCGAGGATAAATGTAGATGTCTATGCGCCACAGCATCCACTTACCATCAGGTGGACTGTGTGCTCATTTTTCAGCTTCTGTAAAAGAAAAATCCGTTTGATTCAAATTTGTTTGGCAAAAATAACTATTGTATAATGTTATTCACGAATTTTTTTTATTTTATAGAATATAGGTGACAAACGACTATACAGTCCACATAATGGTTAGTGGATGCTGTGGCCCAAAGACATTTACATTTATCCTCGATAAAGATTCAAAATACAGACGCGTTGTAACCCCTGAGGACTACGATGGAATGCCTCGGTCCCAGTAAAAAAAGAGTCTCCGGTTCTCTACACTGACCATACGAAACACAGCGGCATTAAGCTTCCATTTTGTGCTGGTATTCTGTGAGAGCAATTCTTTTGATCCACGTATTTTTTTCTACACAACAATTTATTTATAAAAATCTCCTCTTCAACTGCCTCGTTGGTTTATTCGTAAGAGCCACTGCTGATTATGTGGTCCTGATTTTGAATCCCGTGTCAGGCCAGCATCAGTAATTGGATTTTTCGTCACGAAATACTCTGTAGACAGGAGGCTAGACGTGGGTGGTACTGCGCATGATCTTTCTTCGGTTATGCTGGATTACTGTCCTGACTGACTACGAGCGTGAGGGTAAGGGAATAGGGAGTGCACCTGTGTTTCGCAAACACTCATGCTCTATTATCCTGCGCATATGGCTAGTCTTCGTTGAGACCCGCCGACATGACTGGGGTTGCTAACCGTACTACAATATTTGTAGTATTCGACTATATTTGGGTCTGCGTACTGTATACTGTTTAAGAATGATATAGTACGCAAAAATGTATGTTGTACATATTTACAACACCGAAATCTAACAAACAAATCCTTAATTTTAAAGAAATATGAATGCGCCTTTATATTAACTTTTGATTGTTGCTATAGAGTGTATGGAATCTGTGCAAGTATTGTTGTTACTATACTCTATGGCAAAAATAAATAAGTAGTAAATATATTTTTGTCTATTTTTGCTTTTTACATTAAATACTATATTTTTGAAGAGTACTATATTTTTTGGAGCTTATTTTGAAAAATTACTATATTTCGCTGAAGAAATGTTAGCAATCCTTGACCGAAATTTGGTATAGCCAACATCCAAAAAAAAAATTCATATACAACCATCACTGATTTCTTGAATACATATATAAAAATCACGTCGTGGCATTTAATAAAATGACATTAATATTAATTTTTTTTAAAGTAAAATAAAGCGTTTTAAAAGTCCTTATGTCCGCGTTACCTTTAACCACTACAATAAAAGAGTAGATGTTTGTTCGTAATGGTATGTAAAGTCCGTACGGATGAAGAATGGGATTAGAAATGGCGACTCATCCAGCGCGTACCGTCAACATGTAGAGTACCAATGACGGAAAGCACTAATAGCAGTATATCCTTATATTATTCGGTTAATTTGAAATTTCATTTTAATGAGAAAATATTTGAAAAGAATTGTGTACGAAAGTAATTTTAACAATTAATAACTAACTAAACTAAACTAAACATTAATAACTAGCGACGCGCTCGTGCTATGTCTGGGCGGGGATCTACTAATGTTTCATTTTTCATGTTATCAATATTTCTATTTTAATAAAATCTCCAAATTTGTCCGAAAACTCTTATTCGGAAAGATTATTTTTCCGAAAAGGCTTCAGTACTATATACCACATAAATACCCTGCGGCAGATTGTACAGAAGACCGAGGAGTACAATCCAGAACAAGAGTTCGAAACCTATCCAACTGCAGAGAACTGTAAGACAGGGTTACGTCATATCCCCGAAACTCTTAACCGTTGCATTGGAAGACGTTTTCAGGCTACAGGACTGGAAAGGATACGGTATTAACGTCAATGGCGAGTACGTCACACACCTTCGATTTGCCGACGATATAGTCCTTATGGCGGAATTGCTGGAGCACCTACGCACTATGCTCAATGACCTCATAGTGCCTCCTAACGGATAGGTCTTAAAATTAACATGAACATCATGAGTAACGTCCATGTCACACCTATGCCGGTAGTTGTTGGGAGCACTAAACTCGATGTTGTTGACGAGTATGCTTTCCTGTGACAAATAGTCCGACTAGGTAAGTCCTACTTCGGCCGAGAAGTCACTCAACGGATTGAACTCGGCGGGGCAGCGTTCGGGAAATTACGACACATCTTCTCGTCAGCTACACCTCAAAATCTGAAAACGAGACTGTACAACCAGTGCGTATTGCCAGTGATGACTTATAGAACTGAGACGTAGTCCTTCACTGCTGGCCGTGTGAGGATCGCTCAGCGAACTATGGAGAGGACTATGCTCGGGGTTCCTCAGTCTGATAAACTTAGAATGTGGATATCCGCAGTAGAACCAGAGTGACCGACATAGCCGAATAGATTAGTAAGCTGCAGTGGCAATGTGCCGGTCATATAGCTCGAAGTATCAGCCACTCGAAGAGGCAGCCTCGTACCGGAAGGCGAAGTGTAGGGCGACCCTCCACTAGATGGATGACGACCTGGTAAGACATGCAGGAATTCGATGGATGCAGGTGGCTCAGGACCGTGCTTTGTGGCATGCCTTGGGGGAGGCCTATGTTCAAGACAGGACTTGTGAAGGGCTGTTGAAATGATGATGATAATTATTACTCTTTATTGTTCCTGAAGTTTTATTACAATCGGTTCAGTTATTTCGATTAGCGATATTTAGCGATTAGCTCGGACAGACAGACAGACGAACAACAATTTTAGTAGTGGTTACTCATGTCTCAATGGCATGTAAATATTATTTTATGCAAAAATTTTAACAAACAATTTGAAAAATAATTATAAAGATAAATCTTAAAGAATAGATCACAAATTAGTATAACCGGACTGAATTTTTTTGTAGTTTATTGCATTTTGTTATCATTGATTTCAATGTCAAGTTAGATTGCAGCTAACAAACGTACGAAAAACGCATATCGCATCGTACCTATTTTTTTTTTGTTTTCTTTACCGGTGAGTGTGGGTATAGATAGCGAGATTGTGCGAGCGAGAGATGAATAAAGGCGAGGCGACGACGAAAATATATTAGTAAGCGTTATGTAATACATTGGTAATATAAAATTACATATTTATTTGTGATTGATTACTTAAATACACTTACTAAAAATGTTACAATATATGTACTGAACTTTGAAAACTACAAAAAAAATGTCGCTTTTGCATAATCGGTCAGATCTACAAACGTTTTACAATAGTTATTTGTGATGTGTCATGGCCGGCTTCACGCGTCGGGGCGCCATGTTGTTTAAAATTAAACCATTGTTAAGTAACAGGTTAGTGACACGGTAGAAGAAATAACTGAGAGTTAAAGTGTTTTCCTACTCCAGTTACGGTCCGACAGGTATCTATTTCCTCTCAAATAATTTTTGTTATATTCTGAATGGGCAGATGTAATTTTTACCGTTGACATTTTTATAGGTGGATGCTGTGATCTAGAGACACTTACATACTCGGTTAAAAAACAAGATTGAGGACTAAGATGCAATGTCTCATCATCATACGAAACACAGCAGCATTAAGCTTGTATTCTGTGAGAGCGTGTTCCTTCCCCGGTCATCCGACCAACTGCAGCGTAGCTCTACCAAGATAAATCTGGAATCTTGTACTTTACTAAAACGTTGTTATTATACTCACTCTTCAAAAAGGAGGAGGTACTCAATTCAACGATATGTTTTTTGTGTGTTACCTCGGAACTTTTTTCTGGGTAAACCGATTTTGATGATTCTTTTTTTTATTTGAAAGCTAACTGTATGATCTACAATACCTTTGCCTATTAAAAACCTCAATTGAAACCAAAAAAATAATAACACCGGGGAATAAGACGGAATTGAATTACTTTTTAAAATGTTTTTGAAATTATGAAGTGTCCGTTCTATTGCAATAATTGTAATGTAAATTACAAAAAAAATAACTAGTAATTATTGTAAAGGTTTCATGCGTGTTGATTCATAGGCCATTTTTAACAATGTCCTTTAATCAAGATGTGACCAGTAGTTTTTGATAATGCGTATTTAATTGACTTTGACTACATTGATGATGTCCTCATTTATTTATATTGAAGATAGTTGTAAAAAAACTTTTAATTTTACCACTTGTTGTTCTTGACTTTCATAAGTTGCATCAGTTGCAAAGAAGTCGAATAATTTCCATTAATTTCAAATTGTGTGTTTCTTGTCTGGGGTAATAAATTGAATTCATCCATCCATTTTCGAATATTATTTTGTTGTAAGTCATCACAAGGCTATGTTCAGCCAGTGAATGTAATACACAACACGTTTACTTATTACGAAATTTTTGTTTTCGCTTTATTGTACCTGTTCTGCTAGTTCATCAAGACTGTTTGGTTTTGTCAGACAAAAAGTAACAAGAATTTATTTAGAAAATGATCAGTACAATATTAAAAATTATTCAAATTAAAAGTAAAAACACTAAAACTTCAAAAACTAAAAATAATAAAATAATTTGATTTGAATCTCTCAGATGAAGTAAAAAGAAAAATTTTTTGCTCATTTTAGTTTTTGATGTTGGTTTTAATTTTTCATTGAAGGCTTAGTTTTTTTAACATTTTAAGTAGATTAAGCAACATCACAAGCTCAGTGCGTTACCTTAAAGTTACCAGAACGTCGTATTTAAAAAGTTGCAATAAAAACTTCATCCCTTATTTTCGTTTATCATTGTAATGAAGGTAATCATATAAACAAATACGCGTCTAATATTGAACCTTTTTTGAACGTTTTGAGGTCGGTTAAAATACATTTTGAATGTTAAAGCAACAAAGAGGTTTTAAATAATATTTTCTTTTATAATTTCTTTTGTTTATTTTGTTCCTAAAAGTACTGACAATTAATTCTGTAATACAATTAATACAAGTGTATTATGTCCAAGTAAATGCACTTGTATTAATACAATACAATTATTACAAGTACATTATGCACCTGCAAGTGCTCGAGATGTTTTTCTTCACCGTCATTTACGTGTTAAATTAGTACTTAAAATTGAAACTAACGATTTCATTGGAAATTTATAACGAGCGCTTAGCCCAGGAATTACCCCGGTACTGATGGGATTTATTCAAAAAATTGTCCTATGATCCCAGTTTACACATAACTACCACTTATTATGCGCGGAATGCATAATCAATATTTATGATAGGCATACTTGCATAAATATGAATATAGCCATTTAACACAAAAATTATTAGTGTTTAAAAAAAGTTATACTTTTCCATGTATTGATGATTTTACACACTGACAAACATTTCTTATGATCAGGCATCCAGTTTAGACGTTTCGTTATTTTTTGCTTACTTTCGTGCAAAATTCGAACGTGTTGCCCACTTTTGACGTAGATTAGTAGCGGTACCTACTTAGAAGAGAAATTAACATAAAAATCACAGCAGCATTAAGCTAAATTACATTTTTACTAAATTACATATTTACAATTTTGTACACGTCAATCTATCATATTCATTTTTTTTTTAATGTAATGAAGCAACAAAGGCAAGGAATGTAGCCGTTATCAAAGTAGTGCATCGGAAATTCTGCGTTCGTTTTCGTTAGCTTGCGCCTCTGATGCAAACTACGTCGTCCGTAATATTAATCAGCCCATTCGAAGTTATAGCGATGTTCAAATAATTTAAAAGAAAGTGAAAACCGATACCGTGTGGCGCACGGTCGCAAAAACTAAAACTGTTTTTATTTAGGTAGTTGTAGTTACGTTAACCACCTGTGCATTACGTCATATTACGCTTCTCTTCGTAAAGAGTTAATATAACTTTAAAATTAAAAAGTTAAGTCATCTATGCTTAGGTTAAAGGCTACTGCACATAGTATAAAACTAAAGAAATCTCGATTATAATGATTTAGATATCTGTGAATAAACTAATTCTATTGTTTTTATTTTGTAGTGTTTAATTTTACCTTATTTTTAATTTCCAACGTTTCGATCATTAATACCTAGTAAATACGTAAAGATTTTTTTTCCTTACAATAGGTTACATACAGTAGTGGCCTCATACAAATTTAGTGAAAAATTCCATTTAAAAAAAATAGGGAATAAATTTTTAAATGTAACTATTGCGACAATATTCCAGTGACCTTGAGATTGTTTCTTTAATCCACTTAAAGGAGTTTACAAATTTAACTTTATATAAAAGTAAAAGCAGACTTTAATGAACTTGAAAAAACTCCACATAACAGCTTTGACCGTGTAGTGGCGGTGTAAGAATACCCACTACCCCATATCTTCCCGTGAGTGTCGTAAGAGGCGACAGAGGGAGACAGGCAGGAGATGGGCAGCAGCATCTTCCTAATAACAACAATAACATAATAAAAAACTGCGGTTGCCAACCCGCTCGCCAAGCGTGGCAACTATGGCAAGATCCTCCCATGAGGCAATCTATGGGGCAGGCCTATGTACAGTAGTGAACTTTTATAGATTGTAATGGGCAGATGGATACATTGTTTTATCACAGTCTTCTGCAGCTTGCTCTTTGAAGTCTGCTTTTATTTTTTTATTAAAACTTAAATTTTCTACCAACGTCACCGTGTCACTGAGTTAGTTATTCCTCAGTACACATTTCCTAATTAAATAACTTCCTCGTCATCTGTGTGATAAAATAATGTGATGGATCCGGAATATTAAATTCATCTATAGTCAACCAAATCTAAGAAATACCTTTTGACGTTTCACATTAATCATTCCGCAATAACTTTGCTCAAGCGTTTGCTCACACGACTTAAATTAACCGGTTACGTAAATCCGAAGAATTATAAAGTTATCTATTTTTCATTACAATGTGTATAGTTTTTTATCACTAATTTAAATTAAAATCTTTTAAAGAAAGCAAAATATTAAAAAAATAACCAGTGTCAACTTTTTACTCGACGTCGTTTCAATGATATGTCGCTATGTACCTCACCGTAGTGTTTGGATGATTAAATTAATTATTATGCGAATAATCGGCAAAAATATTGAAATAATCGGGAAAAAACTCAAATGATAGTCATTAATTTTTTAAATGTATTATTTGTTTAATAAAATTTTTATTTTTAAAATTATTAAAATTACATGAATCATGAATAAAACAGGTTTATTTTTTAAAATTTGTCAACGTAAATTTGTTTAGTCAAATCAACTCATATTTAAGGCCGCCCTGAAAAAACCACTACGTAATTTCAATATCTACCATTTCGGGAGCTTACTGTGCGTAATTTGTGATTTTGTGTTTGTCTTCTTATTTTGTGACTCAGCTTTAACTTTTTGGACTGTTTCTTCTATATTCGTTGAAGCATGTGCCCATGTCACAATGGATCATTGGGCAAAAGTAAAAGTAGAAAAAAACAACAAACAATTATTATGGATGACTTTGATAGGGACATTAATTTTGACTGCATTATTGAAAAATAAATAATAATTAATCTAAACAATGACAGCTCAACTAGTTGTACCGAAAGTGATTGAATAAATTTATTTTTAATCTAGTAATCTTAAATTTTGAAAAACTATGCCTTTATAAATAAGCAGTAACAACAAATGTGTAGAAACTAATAAATCTTGTGTTTTAAATTATCCGTTTTTAATTTATTCTGGTATTATTCAAACCCAACTGTAAATGATTACCAACTCTAAATAATCAATATCGATTTTTTTAAGAATCGAATATTATACGTTCCCATTTTTAGATTGGCATGCCCGGTGCAATAAGTCTGACAGCTGTCAAAATGTATTTCTTAGATTTGGTTGACTATAATTGAATCGACATGTCTTTGAACGTTTGTCATGAGTG
Organism: Parnassius apollo; assembly: GCA_907164705.1. Classification (NCBI taxonomy): domain Eukaryota; kingdom Metazoa; phylum Arthropoda; class Insecta; order Lepidoptera; family Papilionidae; genus Parnassius; species Parnassius apollo. The sequence goes on from CAJQZP010001359.1 coordinate 2,901,011, forward strand.
ATCCCACTTTGAAGATATGTATATAGAGGCTAAAGTCTTGCAACCTGAATATTATTACCTCATACATGATCTCAAAAATTCTCTACAGATCTACACAATTTACATATAAAACATAAGCTGTAGTCTGGCAACTTTAGTATATATTTTGGCCACGTACACTAGGCGCGATCTAGTGAAGCCAGTTCCGTTCCGTGTTACGCACCACACGTAAAGCGAGGCCATACTAATTAGCGGCCTCACGACTCATGAAATCGAAAGTACATCGCATCTACTCTAGTAATACCATTGTTGATTTAAAACTTCTACTATTAATCCTTCTATTTTATTCTGCCAATAGTAGTTCTATTAATCAATAATATTGATTTGCTTCGCACTAAATATTTTTAAAAACGGAATAAAATGGTCCATATTGGAACTAAATTGAACTGTATCCATTAAATTAAAAAAATGTTGGTCAAAGCAAAATTGGTCTCAATTAAATTCACAAAGCCGAAGTTGCGTTTAGAGCATATAATATAGGAGGTTATAGTTTTCTTTGAAAAAGTGTACTTTGACAGTAGTCCTTAACAAATTTCGATCAGATCCGGTTATATCGATTTATACTTATGTATATTTTATGGTTTAACAAATTTCGATCAGATCCGGTGATGTCGATTTATACTTATGTATATTTTATGGTTAATGAAACTTCTTTTTTTTTAAAGGAAGTAATATTAATTATTTTATTATTTCTCTTCATGAGAAACTTAAAAGAAAACTGTTTACAAGATTTTTAAGGTCGATGTACACTTTACTTACATCTATATATATTATGGTTGAAGCACGAATGTGTCGGCTCCACCAGGGTGGGACGCTCTCACAGAATACCAGCGTAAAATAGCAGCTCGATGCTGCTGTGTTTCGTATGGCGAGTGTACAGAACCGGATAGATTACAACTAGTAACGAGGTTTCGTTTCGTACCGTTTTCGAGGCGAAATTCTATGTAGTTCAAATAAAACTAGTTTTTACGGATATTATCGCGTACATTAACTTATTTTATATTCCCGACGTTTCGAGCACTCTACAGCACCCATGGTCACGAGGGGACAGAGGTGTTCGACAGATATCGTAATTAACCACGGCTACCTCTAGATTAAAATTATTTAATTTTAAATAATTTAATTTTAATCTGGAGGATCTGGATATTTAATGTGTAGTGTTGACGTAAATAAAAGAAATCATTCCATCTAGTCCTCAGAGGTGACAACGCATCTACATTTTCATTCTCAATCGAGAATAGATGAAGGTGAATAAAGCCCACAGCATCCACTTATCATACAGTGGACTGTGGACGTGTATTACCCTTATTTTATTAAAAATATATACTTACCTACTTTAAAAGAAGATATTGTTATTTTTAAATATTTGTATTACATTTAATAGTATTTAGCACTAATGTAGACTAATGCATCCGCGTTTTAAAATAACTTTTTATGAAGTAAAGAAATACTCACACGCAAATAATAATCGGTCGTCTAGAACGACGAAAGCGTAGCCGATGCGATGTTTAAATGGCACCCGTCCAATTAAACAGTTGTTTGTTTTAATAAGGGAGAATTATGGTTTCGACGTATCAATGGCGGGTCCGGAAATATGAAACTGACCTTTCTCATCAATATTCCAAACGGTGGCGGTCACGAACAAATGCTAATGCAGCCGCTGATGAAATCGAAAGCATTATTTTTATGTGACACAGTAGTTGCTTTGTGCTTCGACTTACGATATGATGGTCATCGAATATCTCACGTACCTACTAAATACGCTGCTGAAAAAATAAGATACTTATATAGCGTTTTAAATTTAATAATTATCTTAAATCCAAATGCAGAAGGTATTAAAAGATGTCTGTTCTATTTTCAAAATTAAAAGTAACATTAAATTAAATGCTTATAATAAAAATGTTTATTCCCAGACAAAGTTTGTCTACTTTTGTATGGGCTTTATCTCTTATGGCTATATTATTATTTTATTACTAACATCATGTTAGTAATAAAATAATATAAAAAAATGTCGTTAATCGACCTATCGCTTCACGTCATTTAACGTGTAATTTAATATAAAGTCTAAACGTTTTTTTTTTTAAATCTGCAATTCCATTAGAATTTTGTTTGTCTCTTTCTCTGTTAATTATTTTAATAACACGAATGTTGTTTTTTTTTGTTAACAAAAGAAATAACAGGATGTAATGTCAACCTTTGGACTAAGATAATATGTCTAACATAGCCCAAACCAGACTTGATACTCAGATGGCAGAAAAATTGTACAAATGTCTTTATCAACCCGAAAAAGCCCAGTTCTAGCGAAAAAGTCTACTTCTTGACACGGGCTTCTCGCTCGGCTGACGGCTTGATGATGGCAGTGGCTACCAGACGTCTCGCACTTTTACACTGATGCCCATCGCATGTCTAGGTATATTACGTCTTTATGTACCTACCGTAATTAAATATTACCAATAAGAAGCGCAATACGCTTACATTGTAGATATAAGGGTAAATTCTAAGAAAATACATCTAATGCCCAAATACTCAAAGGCTGCTCAAATATAAGATGCCGTTAAGCCTCGTGCTGTCTCTATCATTTTAAGTCAAAGTGACTGTGACAACACGAGACTTAACGACATCTTAAAATTGAGAAGAGTTTGAGTATTTGGCCATAAGTGATTACGTTAGAAAGTACAGTACATAAAATAAATAAAAACATCATCTAGCTAACCGTTAGATAATAAAAAAGAAGAAAAATAATACAAACATAGCGTCACCCCTATAAACGCCGAGAAGATGGTCCAAAGAGCAGCGTAGCACTCTAATCACTTTTAGCCAAAATTATGAGTTTAGATGCAAAATTGTGAAATAATTGATAGGAGTCTAGCCCAAAGTCTACAAAATCACAAATCCAATCCTATCTATCCACCAGTCGCACTTTACAAGTCAAATAACACATTTGTCACATTTGCTGGCAAAAAATAGGTAGGTAGGTACGTAATATGACATTTTTGACGCAAGATCTCATCCATTTGATGATGCAAGTTCATAATATTTTCGTAAGAACATTAGCCTAATTGCGGATATCCGACTGAGTAATGTCGTTACGTAAAATTCAAGTGCGGAATTCAAGATCTCGTTACACATTGCAAGGTCAACAATATTTCGGACGCGTCGGACGCCATTTTGTTTGCTTTAGGAATGTCGATCGTCGTCTCGAATTGATAATATTGCGTCAAGCGTGAAACGATTTCTGCGGTCGATTTATCACAAATGTTCATTGAAGTATTTAAAGCACTCTTATTTACGGTTATGGTTTGTGCGCTTAATATGGCGGACATAAATATGTATTTTTACAGTTTAGAGCTGTGGTGATTTCAGTGATGTCTAAGCCGCGAAACTTGTACCAAGTTACCTAAGTTAGTATTTTGTTAATTGACGTTATTTTGCTCCTTTATAATTATCGTTTTTGTCTTAGGTACTTTTGATTTCCCCATATTACGATAATATGAGGCAATATCTAAACTGTTGTAGAGTTGTGTGAATATAATGTTATTTTTTTTAAATTAATTTTACGATGTTTTAAGTGCAACACCCATAGTCTATATTTTTTGCTTTTTGTTGCTATTTCTAGTAACCGAGCGCTTATTTAGTCTGTAGCGCGGATTATCTATAAGTACACTTATATGGTGGAACATTTTAGAGAAATCCCTAAAATATAAATTGGTTGATTTTAATGTTTCTAAAATAAAATACCTATTAAAACTGAGAAAATAAAACACTATTGTTATGCATGATTTCGTACACTATTTTACATGCAATTATTGTGTTTTACCTTTTATTTAGTGAACCGATTATAAACAAGTTAGTTATTTTAAATGTATTAAAACAAAGATATGAAAGATGTAGATAAGAAGTATTATTTTGTGTGACGCAATATGGTCGCAATACTTTTGCGGCAAATATGCCGCAAAAGTATTGCGACTTGAATAATAATTCAAGTGCTGCGCCTGTATTATAATTTCTCCATTATCTAAGATTTATCAGCAATTCGCTATCTTCATTAATTTGTTACGTGTAGTAAATATAAGCACTGATAAGAGCTTGCAATAATAAAATTATAATGACCCGCCCGCACACCAACAAAAATACGTATTTCTTTAAAAATAAAATAATTTAATTAGTATAATGTCAGTATAGTAAAGTATCTTTTTAGCTGTTTGCAAGCCCAAAAAAGAGAGTGTAGATAGCCCCTACGGCGTGACCTATGTCCATTTGTACGTCCGACATACATATAAAAAATTTCATCAAAATCGTTCGAGCTATTTTCGAGTTTTTGCGAGACTAACAGTCATCAATCGATTTTTATATATAGAGATCGAGATCCAGATAATTGTATACAGTCGGTTTTTTATAATAGGTAATTTACATACTATACATATAATAAATGAGATTATCCCTAGTTTAATGTTTAAACCGAAAGCCTCCGTTATCAGATTTTGATATTATCTGACTACAACAAAGCACGATTCAATTCATATTCATCAATATTAGAAGCTATATGTTTGAAAAACTGCCATTAGAAAATATCCGTTGAAAAGTTTAATATCCTAACTGGCCTAAAGGCCTAACTGCTTTATCGAGATCTCGAGACGCAATGCCAACCAGAGGCACTTTGTATAAAAATGTATGAAAGTACTAACAAGATGCAAAAACAAGAATAGTGTACTATCTGTGATGGCATTGTACAAGTGCCGCGTAGTTTCATTATGTGACGCGTGATGTTTTCACATCTGTAAAAGATTATTGACATAAATGTATTACGTCTTATAGTTATTTCATGCCTGATAGCGGTTTAGTTTAAATAAACGTATAGTGTTAGGCTACGACCATTATTATAACTTGTAAGAGAACCGTGACTATCTGTGGAGGAGGCCTATATTCAACAGTGGACTAGATGGCCTGTAGACATGTGCCGAGAGACGTAGCTTTGTGATAATGATAAATTAGACATGTGTAAAAAATATCGTGAATGATTCGTTCATTTGACCCGGGTCGCATTGAAGTATTGATGATTGCAATTACATTTTTGAACGTTCCGGATCAAACGATTGACAGGACCTACGATCGAAGAGTGTAGTACTGTTAGACTACTGTTATTATCGAGCGGGTCTCACAGATCACAAAGTAAGACGAATCAATACTCGAATGATCGGGTCACTAGAAATTAATGAATGACACATGTCTATGAGAAATTTAAAACTATAAAAATACGTGTGGCACTCGGTGACTGCCGCGGTAAAGCTATTGAATAGCATTTTTTATCAACTTATGCAATTATAATTATTTATTTATTTTATTTATGCGGTTAAGTCTTTGATATTAAATCAAGTTACACTTTTTGAGCGTGGTGACCGATAAGAAAACAATTTTTTTTCTCTTATTGAATAAATGAGAAGTTAATATTGTTTAAAATATTTTTAATATCTTACAATACATGTAGGTTATTCAGGAATTTTTATCATTGAGTTAGCAGCTAGTGTACACGCATACGTCTAGTCGCACGCACACAAACACCGTGCCGAACTCTGCCGAGTGCCGAAGTCTGCCGAACTAAAACGACGTTAGACGATGCACGGCTTTCAACGCCACACCTCCGTGCCCGTCGGAGTGGGGAGCGTGAGGTTTTTTTCGTTACGGAATTTCTGGATTCGGTCCCCGCGCTCAAAGCCCGCGATAGAAGCTATGCAATAGCTTAAAAATATTTAGCTGCAACTGGATATAGGCCTAGATTGCCAGCAGGCAGGTTGGCAAACACAATTGTTTTTTTTTTTATTTTTTAGTTGTATTAGGTAGATACTGCAGACCACCTTTTGGTATGTTTCCCTCTATTGCCTTTTCCAACACCCATAGGATGATATGGGGTGGTGAATACACTCACACCGCCACTACACGTATTCAAAATAGTTTTTAATGTTACATTGTTAGTTACACAAAATAAAATAATGCTTGAAAATTTTATTTTAGCTTTGTCTTACATAAACAGTGTAATCGTACAGTATTCCACGTGTCATACTACTAAACAAAAAGGTGAGTGAATTTATTTATGTCGTCGTAATTGACGTGCAAATTACATTCATTCAAAGTATATCTGTTGTTTTAACGTTTAACGCCCGTCTGACGTTATTTCTTTGATTATTGTTATTCAAATCAGTTACGACTTCGTAATGATGATAGGCAAAACAGCTGCGTCGTACTGCTTTAATATTTTCTATAACAATCTATACAGTATTTTCTATAGTAGGTATCTGTATTTTCTATAGTGCGGCACAATATCAAACTTCGAGTATATTCCGGTACATTTCGAATCCATAATCCATGATGGCGAGGTTAGCTTCCTAAATTGTTTTTAGCTGTAGAAATCAGAAATTTGTATTTTTTACGTGTATATATTACGTATAAAACTTCCTCGTAAAAATTATATCTAAGAATATTTTTTACAATACAGCACACATTGGCCTCATTCCTTTAAAAACATAAAACATAACATAAACATTCACGCCTGTCACCTAGAGGGGTAGGCAGAGACTACAGACTTCCATTTACCACGATCCTGACACACCTCTCTCGCCTCCTTCACATCCATATACCTACGCATACATGCTCGTCGATTAAGGGTACTCCTAATTTGGCCGGTTTTTAATAAATCGCTGATTTGGTGGATACATTTTCGACTAGGGCGTCCCTTTCCGACTCTGCCATTCACTTCAGCAACATAAATTTTCTTTGTCACTCTTTCCTCATTCATTCTTTCCACATGACCAAACCACCGAAGCATTCCTTTCTTAATCCTGGTCACAACATCATCTTGCAAACCACACTCTTCTCTTATCACACAATTTTTTTACAACTAAACGTCCCAAATGACGGCGCCAACATACAGGACATATTAATAGATAGGACAAATAGAAAATCCTAAGACCGCCGACGGCATGCAGCGTCGAACGTGCCAGATATCCTGTACTAAGTAAGCTAACCGTGACCAGTACGGTAATATTAATCCTATGTCCAGTTTCAGTGATGTAAGTTTACAACTCCATCTGACTCATACCAATACTATAGGAGAGCGCTCACCCTCCAATAGTAATTTTTTACAGGATAGTAAGAAAAAGGGGCAAAAAATGACCATACAAAGCAGCGGGCGGTGGCCTATCCGTCAATATGTAAAAATAAAGTAACAGCCTATGTACGTCCCACTGCTGGGCACAGGCCTCCTCTCATTAAGGCAAGATAATGTCCGCCGCACTGCCTCAATGCGTGTCTGCGAAATGTTTTTTTTTCTAATTTCTAGCACGTGGTAAATCAGCACTTAAAATTGAAAGCGAAATTGTTAATTGCAACGCTCAGTGCATTCATATGTATTAAAAGGTAAAAGAAAGTGAAGTTACAGGCTCATACGTTATACTTCTGTGCGCACCTTCCATTACTGAAAGGTTACTAAAGTAATTAATTTACAGCGCTACTGCAGTGAATGTTCGAAATATTTTATTACTCGAATATGCAGGTTTACTGCATTATATTCCTTCATTGCCGAGGTATGAGTAAATCGACACTTAAAATTGCAATTCACACGGGCATCGAACCCAAATTCCATATGGATATGAATTCCATATGATTTAGGCATCCTGTAAATCTGTTCTTTTCAAAATTTACAGTGCAGTTAGAACTCATTCTGTCTATTCTTGGCTCGAGCCTTGTCTAGACAGACGTATTTGCACATCGCTACAGTTGCATCGTTACATCAGAACAGTGCGTTGCTATTTGAAACAATTTCGTATCCGCATTGGTCATTGTTTTCTATGACCACTTATATTTAACCATTCGCATAAAAAGTATACTTTAACGTTGATACGTAATCCAACTAAGAATTAGTAATTAGAATTTAGTATTAAAAATACTATGCCGTAGTTTAAGCCAAACTTGATGTTTAGATCGAAGATTATAAGTATTTGACGGCTCCGTGGTGCACCGTCTTGGCAATAAGTTTCAGCGTTGAGGGCCGCAAGGAACAAGTATTTGTATGGCCTATAAATAATTTCTCTAGGTTTGGATGTTTGTTCCTGTACAATTTATTTAAAACTGTACAGGAACGAACATCCAGATCCGTTATGTAACATATTTAAGCTGCCTCCACGATACATGAGAAAGTCCTAACATAATTTAAAAGTAGTATAGGGCTGACAGCATTATTAGGTGATGACTCCTATTCTATTTCTACAACCAAGCAGTAATAAGTGAACTTCATGTTCCGGTCTGAAGCCAGTATAATTACTGGTCTATGTGGCATTTCACGTTAGTCCTCAAAAGTGACAACGGTCAACCACTGAACAGCAGGTGGACTGTAGTTTGTTTGTCATTTCAATTTTTCAGCTTCAGCTTTCAGTCATTTTAAGCTTACAAGCAGTGGTTGGAAGGGTATATTAATGTTAATAACGTTTAACGTATTTTGTTTAAAAATAATTAAAAAATAGCAGTTAGTTATACCCCTCTTCCCCCGCGTACCTTAAACACCTTGAATATGATTCGTTACTATCAATTGCTAGATCACTACATCGCAAGATTACCACATTACGCGCACTATCAACACACTATCTTTTTCCTATTTACGGCCATCGGAGAACACAGTATCTGTACAGATAAGGAAATTTTTTGGCATATCGTGCGCACGTTTACGCTTGCTCAAGGACGCCATCTTGATCGTGACACAGAAACTTATCAACAGGTTACGTTGATCCACGACGTTAGCTCAATCTCATAACACTTATCTGTTTATCCAATATTAATAACACCGATATGGTGTCGAATAAATAGCTGCGGTTGCTATACCCACTTGCCGAATATGGCGACTATATTAAATATACATCCTATTAAGAAATAAATGAAAAAGGCCTGTATTCAGCAGTGGACGTTGAAAGCCTGTAAAGAATGAATAAGATTATGACCTGCGTCAGACTTCTACAGTCTCTCTTTTGTCATTTTTATGGGGTAGAGCCACTGCACCTATATTATGGCTGCAGCATCTCGATCGGAGAAGGCTCAGCCGTCAAAACATCCCAGTCGAGAGTAAATGTAGATCTGGATAACATTATCCTCTTACCATCAGACGGAATGTTAGATACAGGAGAAATTTCTTATGCAAGGTAATTTTTTTTAATTATTAAAATTGTATAACAATCAAATTAAAACGAGTTTTAAGCTACTTTCTAACTAAGTAACTTTACCAACTGAAATTTTCAAAATGGAATTAATTCACATTAATCAGTTACAGTTTTACGGATATATTATATTCTTGATCAAAACAAAATTTTCAGATTACTCGTTTACCATCCACATTGAAAACAGGTTTGATTTTTGTAATTTTAACCGTACCTGAACTTAATTATTATAACCCAAAGAAATCTAGGTAGATTTAAAATAATATGAATTCAAACATTTTAAATACAGTATGTCGGTGAAATTGTCGTAGTTCTGAAGACCGATCAAATCATTAATCTAATAGAATATGTCGTTATCTACTCTATCGACAAACGCGACATGATTCACCGTATGACGTGACTGTCATGGCTACAAAATCAAATAACTTTTTTATTTTCATCATCATTATCATCCTTACAGCGACACCATAGTCTACTGCTGAAATATAGGCTTCCCCTAAGGAATTCCAAAAACTATCCTGAGCCACCTTCATCCCCAAACTTCCCGCACGTCTTACGTAATAAATTCCATAGTATTATACGAGCAATATTTATATATTTGCTTGCAATCGCGTTCTGGAAATTGCCCCTAACGATTTTCAAAGTAGAGGTTTATGCGGGCGAAAAATCGATCCACATTTCCCATTTACTTTATGAAACCTTATTGTTATCGATTTTAATGTGATTTTTGACAATATGTTTTGCAATAACGTTATAGTAATGGCAAGCTTTTATCTAGAATGTTCCGATAATCTATCGATCTAAGATAAAAAGACAAAAGGCAAACAATCGACGTTGTCGGCCTGTTATGTTTAAATTACGCTCGTTTATAAAATCCTATATGGAAACAAGGTTTATTATGTTGGCAACTGTTCGTTAACATTGTATTTGGTTATGTAAAATACATAGTCTGTGATTTAAGCTCTAATGTTGAATTATTACAGCATACTAAATCAGACCAACAAATAAACATAACTATTAAAGTAAAAAACAAGACTAAGTGATGGGTATTTGAAGTGGAGAAACTAAGCCAAAATCATGCTCAACCTATTTTAAAAACACGCACACGAACATGAATGTACGTTTTACTAGGTGGGAGTTTTCATCCTCGTACGACCCCTCTATGGAATCGTTTACAACCGGTGATTTTTCCGGACCGATACGACTTAGAGACCTTCAAGAAAATAGCGTACTCGTTTCCCAAAGGCCGGCAACGCACCTGCAATTCCCCCCGGTGTTGCGGTTGCTCATGGGCGGCGGTAGACACTTACCATTAGTTAGCCGCATGCTCGTTTGCCTCCTCTTCTATAAAAATAAAATAAAAACGCATACGCATCTGAAATTAGTCCCAACCATCAATATGGTTTTAGATAATGCCCACCGCTAGACTCGTGCGAGTCTAGCAGTTGACTCTTACGAATTTTTAAAGAGAGAAAGAAAAAAGTTATGTGCGTGATTGTTAAAAGTTGAGCATAGGCACTTAAAATTTACTCAGCGCTCCGTCTATCATTCTCATTGGTACATGCCTAATTAAATTATTTTTTCCTGTAAACGCAGTTGGCGAAGGCTTAAGTGAAATTTCACAATATCACGTGATCAACTGTTTTGACAACCGAAATGACTAACGGACTTGAAGTCCACTTAGTGGCTACCGCAGTCAATGGCCACCTTCAGCTAACTTCATACAAAGAAGGCAGGTGCGTTGTAAACTCAGATAGAATGTCTCACGGTCTGTGATTATACTGGCTCTTTATACCCTCCAGATCGGAACACTGCAGGGTACGTCTTTGATTCTAAATGAAGCACTTTTCTATATTCTGGTAATAGCACGAATGGGTCGGCTCGACCGGGGAAGGACCACGCTCTCACAGAATACCAGCGTAAAATAGCAGCTTAATACTGCTGTGTTTCGTATGGTGAGTGTATAGATCCGGAGACCCTTTTTTACCGGAAACGAGGCATTCCATCTTAGTACTCAGGCGTGACAACGCATCTGCGCTTTGATTTTTAATCGAGGATAGATGTAGATGTCTATGGATCACGGTATCCACCTACCATCAGGTGGACTGTGTGCTCGTTTGTCATCCCTATTCTATTAAAAAAGGATAAATGTAGGTATCTGTAACAAACAGTTTTCACTTCTGTCGGGGAGACTGGTCCACGTTTGCCTCCCTCAATTATACTTTTTAAAACATTGTCGTCAGGCAGTTGTATATTGTTATCGTGAGTGACATCTGCGCCGGCGCTTAATACTCAAATAACCTGATAATTCTCGAGTGATTTTACGATAAAGTACCTAGGTTGGCCTGCGTTGCGACACTGTTTCATAACAGGCTTAAGTTTCACGGGGAATTCGATGTTCGTTATAAAGATTGCTAAGGTTGCGGAATGTAATCTAAGAAAGTTAGGGTTTGAATCGTTCGATTTCTATGCTGAAACAACTAACACAATAATTTTAAGCATTCTTGGAGTAATAGTTATGCAATGAACTTAATAAGCTGATGCATTTATGAATATACTCGTTAAAGACTTGCACATTAATTTTATACGTATAGCCATAATTAAATAGTTTCTTTGAGAGTGTCGCTCCTTAACTAATTAAAACTTAAAAAAAGTTGCCATTTTATTCCGCGCTATTTAACCAATCAATTTCATCAGTTGCGAGGTTGTAAGGCCACGAAGGAATTGGCCTGTTGGGAAAATATGGAAATCTGTATGATTCATCACTCGTCATAAACGACCTTTGTTTAGCTGAATTAAAAACAATACATGTCAGGTCTCCGCTTAATCCTTAGTGAGGTTTTAGCGGTGAAGATTCCCCTGAGCTGTCCCAAAACTTGTCTGCAAACGCTATGTTTTTAATTTGACTAGAGGACAGGACTGATGTATACCGGTTTGAAGAGTATAAACAGTCAAAGTAATAGCACACTGTGAGGCATTTCATCTTAAACCTCAGGGCTGACAACGCATTTCTAGCCTTCTTGGTTTGAAGATAGGTATCCATAGGCTGTAGCAGCCACTTATCATAAGTTTGGTTGTAAGTTCGTTTCCCACACACCTCTGAGGACTAAGAGGGAATGCCTCACAGTCCGTTACCATACTGGCTCTATAATTCTCAGATCGGACCACAGCAGTGAGAGCACTGATGTTTGGATGACCAGTCTATTCGGAGACCTAGCCATCTCCGCATGACAGGAATACATGCTTTCCGAGGCACGGGAGTAAAACACCGCCAACTTCCTGACTCTAGGCTGCTTATAATCAACTTTGGCCTGATCCTGTATACAGGTATATCCCGGAAATAAATTGGTAAAAGAGTAATAAATAGATAAAATAGGCGAAAAGGTGAAATACAGATAGAAAATAAATTTAAAATAGTTATTGGCATATTTTTAATGAGAAGCTAATTATATTTTTTTAATTAATTAAATGTGTTCAGATTTTTCCATCTGTTCATTTGTAGGCGTCCATTTGTTCTATGGAATTTAAACGTCTTGTGTTACTTAAAGCTGTATTAGTTTGTGTGACAACAGGTCGTTCACCCCTTACTATAAAAACCGTAATACACAATCAATATTTACAACTACTAGTTAAAAATTTTAACTGTTCCGTGTTTAGCGTTCGTTTCACACGCGAAGCCAAAAAACAGGTGAAGTTCATGATCGGGTTTACGTATGTGGCTTTAAAGGTGTGGTGCGTTTTATGGCGGGCTAAGTTTAACGTTAAAAATGTAATTTTTTAATTATAATTGCGTTGATTCTTGAAATATAGACAAAATATACAAAAGCGATAGAGCTCGATTAGTATTAATTATATACTGGTGTATTAAGAGTCTTGAGAAGAAATTAAAATATAAAGCTTCATATCTACGGACACCGCCACATATTCATCAAGCACGAGTGAGTCAAGTGTCAGTGTGGACGCGATCCGACACTGGCCGGCATCGTTAGTCAACGTCGGTTTGCCAGTCTGGCACATATAGCTAGCTAGCTACAGCCTATATACGTCCCACTGCTGGGCACAGGCCTCCCCTCATTTCTGAGAGGGTTTTAGGGCAAAGAAGTGTCCGTCGCGCTGTCCCAATGCGTGTTGGCGAACTTCACATGTCTTGGAAATAATTTTTTGTTATTCCTCAGACATGCAGGTTTCCTCACGGTGTTTTACTTCACCGCCGAGCACGTGCTAAATCAGCACTTAAAATTGCAACTAACAATGTCATTGGTGCCGGTGGGGATCGAACCCGGGTTACTCGCGGCTACCACGGCTCTGTCTGGCACATATCTATGTATATTTGTGTGTGTTAAATTAGTAGCTTAATAGTAAAGTTAGCATTATAATAAAACCCTTAGACATTTAAAAAATGTTTCCTCATCAACCACTATAATATAATAAAGAATTCGCTTTCATTCTCCGTTTTTCTTTCATGGGATACATTGGTAAACATTTTTTTCTAGTGCATGCTTGCACTTTCTAGTTTACCTGACGAATACTGTAAATGTATTTGATGAACAATTTTTAAAAAAAAACTTGTAATCTAACTGTAATTGTGCCGCTCATAAAATTTACAAAGATTTATATAAGAACTACTTTAGTCGTAAGAAAGCATCAGTAATCAGAAATCAGTTAGTAGAAAGCATTTATTTATCCTATATCGAATATATACCTTTCCCTACAATGGCGGACACTCATATTCAGCTATGAATTCTTACGGGCTGATGATGAAGAAGAAGAATAAAGAAAAACAGTACTTACAGTTGTAATTACTATTTTGGATAAATAAATGTTTTTAAAATGATTCTCTTATAGCGCGAGAACATAAAAACGCTAAAAGTTTCAACCCATCCTTTAAATTATTATTATTCCGTGTCCGTTTTAGAAACGGATTATTTAGCAGTTATAATTTAATCAGCTAAAGGATGCGTTTTATTGGATAGGTGCAACGTTATTAAACTCACAATCCATTACATTGTAAATTTAATTTAGATTCTCTTGTTCTCTGTTTAGTTATATTGCGAGTTTGTTTTCATATTTATTTTTGTTCATAATATCTATAGATAATGTTGAAAAGGCATTAAGAGGTTATTGTTAAAACAATACATTATGAGAGGGGATATTTAACTTACTCTCTTGCTTTCGCAATAAATAATTAATAGCAATAAAATTATCTTAACTCCCTACACATATTTACAATTCGACGTATTGCAGTTACAATTTGGATACACCGTAAAACCTATAATTTTTCATAATTACTTTACACAAACAACTTATTCTCCACTTTTGGCGCTCTCAAACAATTATTATACCATAGGTAAATGAACTGTTCATCATTATCATTTTTTATAAAATAAATGAACCTTCATTAAAGTGCTGTCTGATAGGTTTTGTATCCTCAGTACTAAATATCAATCCCTATAGGACAATTAGACACACGAAAAAAAGATGAAAAAAATTAAATTTGTTATTTTACCATGTAACCTTAAATAAATACACACATAAAAATAAGTTGTTTTTCTTTCGAACGACATTTAATTAATTAAGCGTGCCGTATTAATAACAACTTTAAACGTTCCAAACAAAAAAACAACATGTAATTTCCTCAAAAAGCGGGCGGAAGACTAACAAATCGATTTAGACAATATGTATCGAGTACGTGGGCTATTAGAAAATCGTTTCCGCGAGTGCCGTTTTAAATTGGGTCGATTATCTTCGTCTTATTCGAAATGGAAACACGTCATGTGTGTGTGTCAGTCAGTACGTGCTCTCCGTGGCCTTCGTACAGATGATTTCGATTCGAGATCGAAGATTTACTGCCGCGAAACTTGAGATGGTAGGCGGTCTTTGACTTCCTTTGCCGAATAGATTTGCTAACGCACAGATGGTCGTTTCAATTACACCTTTAGTGAAGTCATATTCTTGTAGCTTTCCTTTACTAATATATCGAATAATGAGGTACTGGATACTGGACTAGCTCGTTAGTCTTGTGGTCGACTGCTGATCATGAAGTATCTCAATCCCAGGTTTTTCTGTCGAAAAATTCTTAGTAGCAACTAAGAGTCAGGAAGATGGCGGTGTTTCCCCGTGTCTGGGAACGCACGTAAATTCGCTGACCTCCACCCGACCTCTCTCCGATCGCGTCAGATTGCCGTCACATCGGACTATGACAGTGAAGGAATAGAGAGTACACATTTTGATGAGAAAGGAATTTTCTTATGCCACCGCTCTACGGCACTTTATTACAGATTAATATCCTTATTATCGCATATAAATTTCAATGCTTTATCGAAGATAAATATAGGGTATAGAGTATAGACCACATGCAATGGTCTACGTACACGTTTGTCACATTTACTTGCGTAAAAAAATTCCGAGACAAGGTCGCGTATTAGATTTATGTTAGAAAGATTTCTTTGTCTAAAATATGAAATAATTGAAGTAAAATTTCACACATTTGCATAGAAACGCCACAAGTTGATTGTTTTTCGTTTGTCCATTGGATCCGGTTTCGCGCGTAACTCCGTATTATTGTACACCGTTGCGTAATTAAATAAAAATTTAAATAAATTCTAAACGTGCGCGCATGTAAATGAATGTCACGGACGTATGTAACATGTTGATATGTAGCGGAGTGAAATTAAATTTTTTACTTGACGCTGATTGTTCGTTTAATGGAGCAAAGGTCATTCAATTTCAATTGCTTTTAGAATTTTTGACCATGTCTATTCATTATAGTGTAATTAGATGGAGAACATACCTAAGGTTGTTTTTTTAAAATGTTACCACAGTGGCGATTTCTTCTAACTACATCGTGGGAGCGTTTAACGTAATATGTAGAGACGGAGGCCCATAGACATCTATATATACATTATACATCACATGTATATACACCACGTAACCATTATTTTGGACAGTGGCCATATCACCGAAGGACGTGCTACATCTGCACGCGTGTCACCAACGCACTATTTACACAAATAAGTACGTTGCCTGAATAGTAATTCTACACTAGGAAGTAACACGTATTTCGTGGTATTGGTTGTGTTGCTAAACGCTATTTTTATTTTTTTATTAAAACACTTGCATTTTCTTCTGCATCTGTAGGAGTTTACATACATTACATACATAAGAGCCGTGGTAGCTCAGATGGTTAGCGCTCGCTGTAAATTTCACAATTCGCGAGCAAACCGGGTTCGATCCACCACGTTTACCACGTGCTCGGTGGTGAAGGAAAACATCTTGAGGAAAGCCGCATGTCTGAGGAATGAGAAAAAAAATATTTCGAAGACATGTGGCAGCGCGGCCATTCCTAGCCCTGAAACCATCTCAGAAATGAGAGGAGGCCTGTGCCCAGCAGTGGGACGTATATAGGCTGTAACTTTAACTAGCATTTTCTCCTGCATCTTGGCGGAGTTTACATACATACATTTCATAAGGACAAACATCGAGACTCGGAACAATTATTTGTTGGCTGTACAAATGTTTATTTGACCCTTGTTTTTAGGGACGGGTTAAGTTGAAATTATTATTAAGTATAATCTGTATATTATTCTTGATGGTTTGAATCCGCCACACGCGCTCCCCACCTAGCACAGTAATTGGAGTGGTAATGGAAATATAAGCAGTGTTAATTGTGTATCATATTAAAAAATTGGAGCAATTAAACTAATGTTAAATAACGTCCGTTGTGATAAGTACGCTTTATATAATAACGTTTTATCTCCGGACGTCCGGACATTCCGAAGCGTTGCGTTACTCAGGCGCTTTATAGAGAGATTAATACATTATTATATCTGTAGAAAACCTTCAGTCTATTGAGGGCTTCCTGTGGTTGGATTATTCCAAGTAAACATTGTACTTATTTAAAAATAAAGAAGTAACGATACAAAGAACAGTCAAAATTTTCATTTTTTCATATTTTAATTTACATTTTTCATATATTTTATACGTGGTAAAGCCATGCTGCAGTTATATTAGTAGTATAGTTGTAGCACGTGTGGGTCGGCTCGACCGGGGAAGGACCACGCTCTCACAGAATACCAGCGTGAAATAGTAGCTTAATGCTGCTGTATTTCGTATGGTGAGTGTAGAGAACCGGAGACCCTTTTTACTGGAAACGAGGCATTCCATCTCAATCATCACGGGTGACAACGCGTCTTCATTTTGATTTTTAATGGAGGATAGATGTAGATGTCTATGGGCCGCAGCAACCACTTACCATCAGGTGGACTGTGTGCTCGTTTGTCACCCTATTCTATAAAAAAAAAATTAGATAGTGTTTATTGCAGTTTTTGCCTTGTGGAACGTTTAGAGACGCTAACAGGAGACCCGTCGGTACAGTGTATAGCCATAGTATGAGATGCTACGTAGTACGTACGTAGACGCTTGGGCGATCTTTAATATCAGGGGTACCCCGTTTAGAACTGGAACGGCGTAAGAGATCGCTGAATTGAAATTCTGAAAGATGAGTACACACTTGTGCCTTTGTTGCAGAGACGTTTGGTCCGTGGGGTCCACGTGCGGTGGTTTGTAAAGAATTATATCTGCGACTTATCGTCGTCGCTAATGACAGGAACTGGTTCTTTTCTCAATCAAGTCTAAATATAGCCATTTAGCGAAGAAACGTAGTCAGCCTTCTATAGTGTCAAGAAATTAGTTTTGTTATTTTTATTATAATATTAATCACTGTATTATATTAAAAAGATTTTAGGTGCTATTAAAAAATAATAACCAAATTTCAATCATGTACTTAAAATGTGTAGAATAAACCTCTGTGAGGTGAGATGCCGTTTTTGGTGATTACGGCACAAATAGGTTTTCCATTTCAAAATGAAGAGATTCGTGTCTAGGGTGCCTCAAATGCCAGACTTTCCATAAAAAGGCCTATCTAAGTTTACGCGAACGCTACACATTGAATAAAACTATATTTACGGATTTTATCGCGTTTAATTAATTATTTTAACTTATTTTTAAATTTCCAACGTTTCGTGTGCTCTACAGCACCCATGGTCACGGGGGGGACTGAGATGTTTAACGTCCCAATGTGATGGTTATCTCCTCTACCTTCAGTTTTTTATTATTAATTTTCGGTCCGATCTACACATTGGGACGTCAAACATCTCAGTTCCCCCCGTGACCATGGGTGCTGTAAAGCACCCGAAACGTCGAAAATTTAAAAATAATTAAAACTACTTGTACGGATTTTATCGCGTTTATTTTTACATTTTATTTTTAATTCCCGACGTTTCGGGCGCTTTCCAGCACCCATGGTCACGGGGGACTGAGATGACTGACGTCCCGATGTCATTGTTAAACCCGGAGTACCTTCAGCTTTTTTAATTATTGTTTATGGTCCGATCTATGCAAAATGAACTGACTATGGCCTGAGGTCTTGCTGTGGTATGCTTGGGTTTAGTTTTAATTTTATTGATTATAGGATCCCAAGCAGGTGGTAGTACCCAGCCTCCTTCTCTATTGAAATTAGGATGTTTTTTTAATTTCAATAGCCTCACGTATCATCCTTGGTAGGAATCGGTGTTCTTTCGCGAGGATTTGTGGTCTATCAAATCTGATGTAATGGTTGGGGCCGTCTAGGATATGATCACAAACTGCAGACTTCCCGGAACTTCCTAATTGATCTTTTGGTTTGTCCTATATAAGAGAGACCACATTCACAATCAAGCTTGTACACTCCTGCATCTTGTAGAGGAATATGACACTTGACGGATGGTAGAAACTGACTAATCTTCTTCGGCGGCTTGTAGAATGTTCTAATAGAAGCTCGCTTCAAGATATAGCCAATCTTGTGTGTGACACCTCTGACATATGGTAGTACAGCAGGCACACGCTCGACTGTGGCCGGCTTCACTCGGTCACTGTGACGTAGGCGCGGGACCCGAAGCTTGTTGTCGTGCAGAACTTGCTTGACGTGCTGAAGCTCGGCGGCCAGGTGTTTGCTGTCAAGATCCCTCGTGCTCTCTGTAACAAAGATTTGCCCACGGTAGCTAACTGTGAAGGATGGTGGTGAGATTCACCGTTTAAATATCGGTTTGTATGGGTCTTTTTCCTATACACAGTGTGACCAATGGTGTTATTAGGATTTCGGATGACTAACACATCTAGGAAAGGTAAGGAATTATTTGCCTCTAACTCCATAGTAAATTGAATTTTCATTTTGCATAGATCGGACCATAAACAATAATTAAAAAAGCTGAAGGTACTCCGGGTTTAACAATGACATCGGGACGTCAGTCATCTCAGTCCCCCGTGACCATGGGTGCTGGAAAGCGCCCGAAACGTCGGGAATTAAAAATAAAATGTAAAAATAAACGCGATAAAATCCGTAAAAGTAGTTTTAATCATGTGTAGTGTTCGCGTAAATATAAGAAATCATTATTTAAAAATAAGTTAAAACAGTTGATAAAATCCGTTAATATAGTTTTATTCAAGGCCAATCTAAGGTTAAACCTGATAAAACGCAATAATGAAAGAAAACATAGAAACGTTTTTTGATAAATCAATACTTACAGTAGATATGTACCCAGTTACAACTAAAAGTGGTATTTTTAAATGTCATTTAAAAAAATATTTTTCTTAATATACTCGTATATAACGTGTATTACTGTAATATTGTAAAAAGTCAATAGCTTTGAGTCGCATCAGCTCTTATATCACCATTATATAACTTTTGCTGTCTGCTCTAACACATAATGTATAGGGCGATGGCCTCGTGTAGCAGAGGGTAGGAAGCGTCGTCGCCATGACCTAATACTGTGGAGTTCGCTTCTATAAAGATTATTATTCCACGCCGGTTTCATAGCCACGTCTTTATTATCAATAGAGTGCTCAGTTTCATAAACTTTATTTGAAATATCTACAAGTAAAATCGTTGTATAATTCAAACACCCGATAGGTAATAAGTATGAAAGTCTAAACATCGGATAAGTGTGGCCCTATAAGAAATGTTTAAATACAACAAGTATAATTTTTATAACAAAAGAGTGACAACCGTCATACAAGTAAAAGTGTCAAACGAGCGCACAGTCCATCTGATAAGTCGATGATATGACCCGTTCACGGCTTCACCTATTCTCCCATATAATAGTGCGTTGCCAACCCTGAGAACTAGGGTCTCGCTACTAAAGAAAGGATCTCAGTTTCTGTACACTCACCGTACGAAACACAGATGAAATCTAGATGGTAGAGCTCATTTGCAACCTCGGAGTCCGTATGAGAAGGCACTACGCTCTTACCTATTTCTTCAAATAGCAGTACTTGCACTTCTGTGTTCCAACTGGGGTTGCCAGAAGGTCGGGATTCGTCTGGATTCTCCCGACATTTTAAATAATCTCCAGACTCTCGACAAAACTCAAAATCTCCAGACAAACAGCTTCACTCCACATCACACCTGCCTTTGATTTAATAAAATCTGAGTTATAAATTAAAATGAACTTTGAAGTGCATTGTTTGAATTTTAAATCTTTACTGAATACTTACTACTAAAAGATCTAGATTGATGGATTCAGTAAAGTTCAATGTCAAAAACATATGGCAACCTAAACAAGTGTAATTAAATTAGTTGTGTCAACAATGTTGGCTTTTTCTAACCTATTAATTTAAAAAATAAACTTTTTAATTTTTTTGTTATATTTATGGTATTTCTCCCGACAACAAGCCCAAAATCCCGACATTTTCAAATTTTGTAATATTTATGTATTTCTCCCGACAACAAGCCCAAAATCCCGACATTTTCAAATTTTGTCCAGACATTTTGGTCTTTCGATTTGGCATTCCTAGTTCCAACCAAAAGAATATAGACAGCCAGTATAGTAACAGGTTGAGGCATTCCATCTGTCTTTGATAAACGCAACTATAATAATGCAATAATGCAACGTTAGCCTTCTTTGTTAGAAGTTGGCTGCAGTGGCCACTTACCTTTGCCTTTGAGTACGTTTGTTACTTCAGTTTAGTGAAAACATAAGATTTTAATGTACGGCTACTAACAAGATCAAGGATATTACAGCAACGGTATTTTAAGATTTAAATTATTCATCATTAGAATTATGTATACAAGACCATTTCACTTTAAAATGTAGATTTCATTATCCGTTCTTCAATTTAAACGTGCGATAAGAATCTTGTTTATTTTTTGACTTACACAATTTGCAACCGACGATAGCGAAATAAATGCAGTCAAATAAAATTAAAAAAATGGACGACACAATCCAAGTGAACAGTTTCTATCAAGCTAATAAAATGTTGCAATTAAATACTTTGTCTGTGCGTCACACCGTCGACCTCAACTAGTGACCGAGTGATTTTTAAACATAGAGGAAAATGGCGCAAAACGAAACAAGATGGCGAGGTCGTTATTTGTTACGCGGACGCTTTTACCGCGCTAAATAATGTTGGATTTAAATTCCGTCACGCTCTACATTGATTGATAATAATTAAATTAAAAATAAAAGTATTCCTCTCGCAGTGTGCAATGCTACATTTTTGTGAAATTACGTTATTTGTAAATAGTCACTAATAGATACTATACCTAATTCAGTACCTAATAAATCATCATCTATTTATATAAAAAAATTACAGTGTCTATCTAAATCAGTCAAGAGTAATGAAATCGTTAAATTCCATAATATGCTTCACGGCGACTGAAGAAAAGAAATATTTGGAGAACATTTTGAGATCCACTAACTACGGGCAATTGCTCCTCAACCCGCTCAGAAATGAAAGTAGTTGGGGATACCTATATATGCTACTACTATATAGCCGGGCTAATTATGACATTGGGACGTCAAACATCTCAGCCCCCCCCCCCCCCGTGACCATGGGTGCTATAGAACACCCGAAACGTCTGAAATTTAAAAATATGTTAAAGTAGTTAAAGAAAAAAAAATAGAAATTTACTTAACTATATTTTGCATTTGGTATGCTATTCAATTGAAAGGTAAATTTCTTTCGATTGATAACCTTCTACAAAATTATGTACACATAGCTTAAAAATATTATGCAGCATCAACTTCTAACAAACATCTGTTGTCATATTAATTCATTTTTGCCTTCAATATAAATTGATTCGATATTAACCCGCTGGTTCGACTGCGTTCAACGGAATTATTTCATTGTGACTCAATTTGCCTCCATTCACTTTTTATTGCGCTACCGACAAAGTGTTTACGCGGTAATGACCTCCTTATTCAAAAACTAATTACTTTAATAGACGTTACAGATTATCGTCGATAAAAAACATATTATGTACCTACTTAGTAAATTTTAGGAGGTTATTATTGACAAAGGAAAGAGTAGGTATAAAATAAAGTACCTACAACGTTTAATTTCCTAATGCAATTTTTAGTTTAAAAATTTCACCTATATTAATAAACGACAACTATAGTACTCGCCTAGCTATATAGTGTAAACAATTAAAATATTTTTTTATAGCATTGGGTGACAAACGAGCACACAATCCACCTAATGGTAAGTGGATGCTGTGACCTATAGACATCCACATTTATCCTTACAATTCAAATGCGTTGCTGAGGACTAAGATGGAATGCCTCGATTCCAGTAAAAAGGATCTCCGGTTCTCTACACTCACCATACGAAATACAGTAGCATTACGCTGCTATTTTACGTTGGTATTCTGTGCGAGCGTGGTCCTGCCCCGGCCGAGCAGACCCATTATTTATATATTATGTCCTTTTTACTGTGTAGTGGCGGTGTAAGAATAGCCTACATTTTTCATCCTGTGGGTAAGAGACGGCGGAGGAAAATTGAACCAAGAGATGGGCAGCAGCATCTTTCTGATAACGGCCTAGCAAAAATAAATAACTGCGGTTTTCAACCCGCTTGCCAAGTGTGGCAACTATGGTAAATATCCCCCTATGACGAAATCTATGGGGGGGAGGCCTATGCTTAGCAGTTGACTTTTAATATGCTGTAATGGTAACAGTATACGTATTTTCCATTTTCAAATTAGTGCGACTTATTTCAAAACTTGATTTGTTGATAGTCTCGGGTTTGAACTTCGGCTTAAGAAGAGTCCTTCAACTAAAGAAGTCGTCTTCGCAAAGCAGATGTTTTAAAATGAGCCAAAAAAAAATTAATAATCTAAAACAAAATAAAGCTTAATATATAATTCGGGAAAAATACAGATAATTCATTTAAATATATCCTGTCGTAGTAAACAATTAATGTTTATCAATTATTTCTATAGATTTTCAACATGGCGTCTTACCGTAGACTTATTATACTACTGCGTACGTTTTACAGAATACAGATTTAGTTACGCTGTGAATAAAGGCAATGACAGTAAACTATAACAGCCTGGCCACGGGACATTCGCCGTAGGGAAAATTCGCGCGGCGCGAACGGCGAGGCGTCTAGCGACTAAAACAAATGTATAGAAATGTATGAAGCATGCCACGTGTAGCGGCGCGACGAGTGGCGCCGCGACCGGCGAAATTTACCGGGCGAATCGCGCGGGCGACTGGCGGCGCGGCGGGCGAATGAAACAAATGTATGGATCAGTAGTCAGTACGGTGCAAGCCACGGAGTCGGGCGGCAGACGCGGCGAATAGTATAGGAACAAAATATTGTTATTTTCGCCGCGAAAAATGCCGGGCCTACACAAACAACTTAAAATTCTATCCGCATTGACTTTAATCTCCAATTCTGGTTGAATATTACCAAGAATATAATCGCAGGTTTCAACACTCATTCTGGTATTTACTCGAATTTTTTTTCTAGATGCATTCTATTTGTTGGGGAATTCTCCATCTATAACCCGATTCCTATTCAAATCAAGTACTCCGCAATCTCATCCAAATATTATGTCTTGAATCAAAAAACAATTACTTCCTAAGCAATATCGAGATAACTTTGATAAAGACATTTCACTCTCGGCCTATCTGGTCGCGGCGGCAAACTCGACTTCCCGTGGCCCTCAAATTGAGCCGCGCGAATTTTCGCCCCGCCTGTCGCTTCGCCGTTCGCGCCGGCGATCCCCGTGGCCAGGCCGTAAAACAACCATTGATCATAGAAAGTGAACCATCAGTTGTCACAACAATGTCAAAAATACGTGAAATAAACATGTCAAACGTCACTAGTTAATAAAAATGACAGCTTACCGCCATGACGGGTTTTTGTTGTGTGTTGCAATTTCAAGTGTAATTTCCTGTTTACCAGCAAACAAAGCCATTATAAAATAATTAGACAGTTGAGAACCGTTCAAAATGCGTTTCCCTTATTTTGAGTAAATTGTACAAGGACCTGGCCCAGGCTCCATACATTTTGGAGAACATCTCATTTGTCGTTCTCAAATTTCATACTTTACATTTTAGCTCGCATATTTCCGTGGGAGTATTTTCGTTAATTTTCATGCATATGATCATTGAGTTATACAAACCTGTAAGTAAGTAGTGTAATATATAAATCAATGCATATGAAGGTTCCTATGTGAGTGTTTAAAAAACGTAAATATTATCGAAGATCTTTTTTTTAATATATTCGTATTTACTGTGTAACAAGTGGTTGCATAAATTATGCAGATTTAAGGACGTAATCGGTGCGATTATCTTGGAATTCGTCTGTTTAAACATGGCACCAGTTTAATTGCTTTCTCACATTGGCGACCTTGATCCGGTCTTTATTTTATAAGTGCGCTAAGTCACGTCGCGTTGTAGCTAGTACGATTTGTTTTCTCATAATTATTTCTAGGAAGTTCTTTTCGATCGGTTCCGGGTGGTTTTGGTTTATGTCTTTTAGGCCCGTAACCATTTCTATTGAAACCTGTACAAATGTTGACGCGGTGACGGATTGCATTGTGGCGTTTTAAATTGGCTGCAAGTTTCATTATCAATTGTTTCGGTCGGAAGAGTTTTTCAGTGGAAAATCCAGGTGTCTAAACATAGACTATTGTTGTTTTTATACAGTTTCAATGTGCATTTACCTATTTTCGATTTCAGCATACGTTGCTAGCATATATTGGTATCTATGTAGAAATAATATTAGGATGATAAAAGAATTAACTGGTAAGAACTAAGTAATATGGAATTCTATATTTACATTCAGTCTCCCATTAACTCCTAGCAAACGACCTTGAGCGTTCGGTCCTATACATTCACGCGTTCTCGCTACAATATATTATCACGTAAGAAATACGTAGAAATTTTAAAATATTGTTATTATAAAATCCAATTTTAGTCCTTTGAAAAATTAAATAGATCAAAATGTTCATTAATAAATTGCCTATCCAATAGTGTCAATCGCAAAATAAAATAATGATTACTTTATTAGGCAATTACTCAAAGGGAGATGCATGTTGTCAATAATTATTTCGCATTTCTGTAGTTTAGTCGTAGAAAGATTTCGTCAAGTATTTATTCCTTTAAAAACATTGGAATTGGCTATTATGGAATTAAGATTATGTAGAAATTCAATAGATTTTTATTAGTTGATATATCTTTTTAATAACAAGTAAATAGCTTCTAAAACCTCTCAAATAACGATTAGCGCGGCATTTTGCTCAAACGCGCACCTTAATCGTAATCTTCCCCACAGATTGCTTCATATTATGGAATACTTGACATAGTTGCGGGAAATACTTGTCTGAAACTGCGATCGTCAATCCCCCTAAAGAGCCTGACGATTAAGGCAAGTCCCTATGACAAGAGAAGCACGTCTCCCGCAGTTGTTTTTTCTTGAATTAAAAAATGTAATAGTAATTAGTTATTAATATCACCAAAATTCTCGTTAACTAGGCCAAGTAATGATTATAAATCAGTAGCCCAATATCAAAATCTACGATTTTATTAGCCACTGTTATTTGTAAAGCAGCATTAAAAATGTAATATTTCTTGTTACAGAGCGAATCGAGCTATACTTCCTCGGAAGAAGGCTGCGGCGGCGGCGAACGGCACGCCGTGCTTAGCTACGAGCAAGTGCGGCGACTGAACGACGTCATGGATGAAGTGGTGGCCATCCATGGCCGCGGCAACTTCCCCACTCTACATGTGCGTCTGCGCGAACTGGTCGCGGGCGTCCGTGCCAGATTGGAAGCCGCCCAGAGCGCCGGCGGGGCTGGTATCAACGTTCGAGACGTGCGCCTCAACGGTGGCGCCGCTAGTCACGTCCTCGCCGATCGGGCACAACCCTACTCAGACATAGACCTTATCTTCACAGCCGAACTCACCACGGCCCGCCATTGCGACCGCGTTAAAGCGGCCGTTCTTGGACATTTAGCAACCCTACTTCCACCAGCTACGCCCCGCCGGCGCGCTACACCTGCTGGCCTCAAAGAGGCCTATGTATCCAAAATGGTGCGCGTTACCTCGGACGGTGATCGCTGGTCCCTCATCTCCCTGGGAAACTCGCGCGGTCACAAATCCGTCGAGCTCAAATTCGTTGACACGATGCGTCGTCAATTCGAGTTCTCCGTGGACTCTTTCCAAATCGCTTTGGACTCGTTGCTAGCATTCCACGAATGTGCACAATTGCCCATCAGCGAAAACTTCTACCCCACAGTCGTCGGCGAGTCCGTTTATGGGGACTTCAATGAGGCTCTGCTCCATTTGACGGAGAAATTGATCGCCACCCGGCAGCCCGAAGAGATACGCGGTGGTGGGCTTTTAAAGTATTGCGCGTTGCTCGCAAAGGGTTATAGAGCGGCGCGACCCGACAAGATCAAGACCTTGGAGCGCTACATGTGCTCGCGATTTTTCATCGACTTCCCCGAGTTGGGGCAACAGCGCGCTAAGCTCGAGGCCTACCTGCGGAACCATTTCGTGGGCCGAGAAGAAGAGGCGCTAAAGCACAGGTTTGACTGAGTTTTATATTACGTTCTCTATTTGAAATTTTGTTCATTCATTTTCTTCCTCATCCTCCTTATTTACTGGTATTTAGGCCACTGCTGAAGATGGCCTCCTGCTATAGTATTTTAAACAGGGAAATCATCATCATCATCAATACAGCCTCCCCCAAGAAATGCCCCAAAGCACGGTCCTGAGCCCCCTGCATCCATCGACTTTCTGCATGAAGGCAGGCTAATACGTGATCCCAACACCAGATGTACTGCACTTTAGATATAAATTTGAGATGGTTTTGCCGTCATCTGTTAGCCACAATATCATTTGTTGTAGGTATTTCCTCGATATATATATATATATATATATATATATAGACACATTATGAGATGTGATGAAAATTTACTTTTTTTGTCACTAAATGCTGAATTTAATTGAGTAATTTTTCTTTGTAGAATTAGCAATGATATAAGTAAAAACGTTCCTATAAGATCATTGAGAATAAAGGTGACAAACGTTCACGCAGCAAACACAGTCTACGTGGTGGTAAATGGAGCATCCATAGATATACATACATCTATGTTGATTAGGAATCAAAATGAAGATTTGTTGACCCTGTTCACTAAGATGGAATGCCTCCTTTCTAGTAAAAAATCCACACTCACAATACGAAACTGTAGCATCAGCCTGCTATTTCACGCTGGAATTCTGTAAGAGCCTGGTCCTTCCCTAGTCGAGCCAACTCATTCGTGTTACAACTATAATATGGCTCTACCACGCATAAAGTCTTCAAATTTAGAAATCCGATAGGAAAACTATTCTTCACATCGCACTTAACGATCCGATGGCCTTTCCATCAGGTACCTGACACTGCTACACAGCGTGGTGCGCGAGTCGACCGTGTGCCTGATGGGCCACGAACGGCGGCAGACGCTGGCGCTGATCGAGGCGCTGGCGTGCCGCGAGCTGTGCGCGCGCGCGCCTATCATGGTGCCGGCTCCGGTGGGGCACGTGGGTGCCATGGGCCCCGTGGGCGCCATGGTGCCGGGCTACGTGGTGTGCGTGTGCGCGTGCGCGGCGTGCGCCTGCGCCTGCGCGTGCGAGTGCTGCCGCGCTGCCCTGTGCCCCGCGTGACCCGCACCGCTCCCGCCTCCCGCCCCCCGCGCGCCGCATCTAGTGCCAAATGTATATAGTACGTAGCCCACTCGTCGCCCCGGTGCCCCGATTCCGAACCGACCTGAGGCGACGCGAGCGCGCGCGACGCGTGCTCTATGTATATAGTGATCGTAACGTACCCGACGGTTCACCCTGTCCGTCGGGAGTTTGTACTGCTTCGTATTGTTTCCCAGGTCGTCGACGTGACGCGATGACGGTGCGTCAATTGGATCGTTGCTCACACTGAACCCGATCAATTCTTGTCAATTTCGACGAGTGTTTTCTCAATTTGCCAATTTCATTAGGAGTAAGACGCATGGCTTGATTGCGACGTGAGGTAATTTCTAGTCGTACTCCTTCCGTGTTGATTTGTTAATATGTTAGCAGTACGAAAATTATGTTCACGTGGCGGAAGCGACCCGTTAGGCCGACGGTCTACCCGTAAAAGACTAGTTAATTATATTTTAAGCTTTGTATGTTAGTCTCCGTGAGGTAGCGGCATGTCTCTCCATTAGGCTTCGGGAGTACAGTGAGAACGTCTAACGAAATTATGTATTACGCAAATCGGGGAAAAGTTTTTAACAGTTATGGCTAGTTTGAGAAAACAGCTCTAAATTCGGTTATGTATCATTTTAAAAATACAGCCATGGCGTTAGTCGCAAAATCCTTAAATATCGTCTGATCGATTCAGTAATTGGGGTTAAAAAATTCCGTTCCTGTATATGTTTGTTTTATAGGACGTACAAACACTATTTTACTACATGAATATTTATTACTCTAAAAGATTATTGTATTTATAGTTCCAGTTTCGTGACCGCTCTAGTATTGTATACGGCTTGGCGTACGAAGCAACAAATTTAAGATTACTATAAAAATAAATAATTTAAAAAAAAACTTAAAAAATCACAAAAAAATTATATAATATCTAAGGTGTGTACAATATTAAAGTTCACTCGTTTTAATCAATAAACACAGTATAACGCATATTTTAAGAACATTTACGAGTAGTGGAGTCATTGTAACCGAGTACTTAGGGACGTGTCTCCTTTTTTTAAATTTACGTCTTTTAAATAGTAGATGGTATGAAAAATTGTGATTTTATTGTTATAGAATTAACTAATGTCAAGGTTATAATACTTACATAACGTTACTATGTAGTTAAATTCAATAGAGAGATATATTATTATTGTTGTATTTTAACTATATATGTATATAGATATATGAATGAAAGTGTCAACAGTGTCCGGCCAAAATGTGCATGTCTTATATATTGCCAACGCATGTTTAAAAATATAGTTATGTATACACGATTGCAAGGATATATTTGGTTATTACTCGTAGATATATGTCCGGAGGTAAATAGGTACAATCAGCTGTTTAGAATTATAACTTTGGAACCTTGAGAGATTTTTATGAACGAATTACTTACTAACTTGCTCACTATCGAACCAAAATTGGAGATCTCATTTATGTATCTTTATCATCAAAGTAAAAATCTGTTTAGACTGCTATCTTATTTATTTAAAAACACATGGTTTACAATTATCAGAAATTATTTAATTTGCAGTTGAGTTTTTCCAGAGATCGTTTTAATAAAACATAGGCTTTTCTGCTGCTGCTTTTTTTTAGATGTTTTGTTAAATTTTTCTTAATGAATTTATTATAAACTTTAAATTTCATTACATTTTGCATTAACCACTTGTCTCTGTTCTCAATAAATATGTTTTAGCCCTCTAATCAAAGCTAATTAGTAGTATAGTAAAAAAGATTTTACTTTTGAATAATGTTTTTGCCAGAACGTTTGTAATGAAGTCTACCTATTTATTCATTATTTATATAAATATATAATATTTATAAAATTGAGCTAAGCCTTGAAATTGGACGTACAAAAGTCGAGCTGAAAAGACACTTCTTGGGTTATTATTTGTATTACTTCGGAAAAATGCAGCATATTTCCTTTAGAGTAGACATAGTTCACAATCGTTTGTACTTAGTAATAAATAAAGTACATGACTAACGGAATCTAAAGTATACTATTCCATTTGTATTAAGAATGAATGTAAGTTTAGAGATATCTCTCACTTCGAGACAGGCGTCTAAGTTGTGATTTTAAGTCTTTTCGAAAGGTTTTTTCCCATCTTTATTATTGTCATTTTATAACTGTTGGTCCCTCGAGCAGGATACAGCAAAGTATTAAATATTTAATAGAAATAATAACAGAAATAGTGGTTCTACTTTTAAAACAGCTATCTTTCTGTAGCTTGTAGCTATTCTGCTCGAAGAACTAAGTTATTGTAACTGTGATTGTTATTATAAAGTATGTAAATCAGTTATTGGCATAATCTGTTAAAAACTACCTCCTTGCGTGTACTAAAAACTTGTAAAAATTTACAGATATATTTTTGTGAAATTTTGCTTTGATGAGCAGACAGTAGAAGTAATTTATATAGATTAGTCATTGAGTACAAAAAGAGTCGATCGCAGAACATTTACATTTTAATATATGACTTACTAAAATGCACGACTAAAGACAAAGTTAAAACAAGACTAGTCTATTTGAATTATTTTACTAGATTATGGCCTACATCATCTCCAGTAAGATTCAAAGACTTTTCAATACAAAGGTTTTACTGGAAACTTGCAAGGCTGTCCAAGACCTACTCCTGAAAGCTCGTCAAGCCGCAAAGTTCTTCCACTACCGGTCGTTATTTACCATAACGAAACGCTTCCAGTTACGGTCTAAAGTATCTTTGTTTTGATACAAGTGTAAATTAAACAGAGAGACATTGCGTTGTAGTTTTTAGAGTTTTACTTTTCTATAGTTACCATGAGTTTTCAGCTAGCCTTATTTTATAATGTTTAATTTTTATAAACTATATCTTAGCACTGGTGATTGGAGTTTGCATGCTTTATGGTTGTTTAACAGAAAATATTGTATACCTTTATTCAGATGTGGATTACGTGTGAGATATGGTTAAAGGTTGTTTTGTCGAGATAATACAAATAAATTAATTGAAGGTCATGTATTGCACAACTATTTTAAAATCGTATTTCGTTGCGCCTGTTGCGTTTAACACTGAATGCTATATTTAATGTTTCATTCATTGCGTCGCGCACGCAATCAGAATAAATACCTTATTGCTTTAAATTCAGATTAAATTATTTATACGTGTGTAGTGTGTTCTTGTGTTAATTTCGATCAAATAAAGTTGTCGATATTAGAAGCGAGTACGAAACACACGTACCTGCAATTAGAGTGCCGTTCGCAAGTTGAATTAGTTATATCAGACTATTTAAAAGGTTAAAAGGTGCAAACAGATATGTGAAAACACTGATAATAATATCATCGAGATTTTGTGCGTCAGAGTTAATCGCTAATTAAAGAAGTGTTAAGACTTCAACATATATAACTTATCTTAACAAAACAACTTCTTAGCATTTACTAAGGGATGATTTCTGAAGAAAATACTGACTGGACACTGCAAAGAATTAACTTGATTATTAAGAAGCATGCAATCGCCAAATATGGAGCGTTGTTTCTTGTTGTATGCGCTGTCGACAAGCATCAGCGGCACTGTGTTACTGACTGATCAAAAATTAACAGAACATTTATATTTATTTTTGATAATCGAGATTTAAGTCTACAACTTCTACCCGCACTTGTTGTAGTATGTGCGTTTAACAACCTATAATAATGGAATTATCTTATATGAGGGTATATATTACCTTTCTAACAAGCTTCGTTAAAATGAAGTATAATTAACAAGTTTTAATGAAGTCATTATTTTTTTAAGGTTCCGCTATTAATTTTTATGATCAAGAATTAAACAAATTGTTGTAATGCATGATTGGAATAGCGATTTAACGCAATTATTTGAAAGTGCTAATAGTCTGGTAACGGGACGAATGATATTTATCTATCCGGCAATTAGGGTTTATCCGGCTTTAGTCACAACTGGAACTGATTGCTGTCGGTAAAAAAAAAATGAAATATCTTTATTTGAGGCAACAGAAAACCTAATTAAATTTTTTGGTTAAATTTAAGTTTTATCGATTCTTTATTAAAATATGTATTTGTATTCAATGTGAAACATATGAAATTAAGTGGAAAAATTGTGTGTGTTCATGGTTAAAAGACGGTGTATCTAGCCAATTATTTTCGACTAAAACTAAGTGTAGTACAGTCCCTATAGTAATTTAAATAACTATGACTTCTGTTAACTTTGTCAAAAATACAAAATTGAACAGCATTTGGCTGTATGCTAAGCCTACTTTATATTTTTTAATTTAAAAAAAATGCAAATTGCCGGAAAATAAAACAGTTGGTCCGTCATTCGGATAATAGGAAGCCTACTAACTAAAAATAATTTCATTGAATGAATGTGAAATTAAATAATATCACGTTTCGAATTCGGTGCTAAGACGTAATGTATAATGTACGTAGAACAATTAAAGCCCCGGTTATAGAATGTGAAATTATTTAACATTTGAAACATATGCAATATAAAAAAAAAACACAACTGTATTCTGTCTCTAGGCTAAATGTTTTAGATGTATATGTTTATCTCTTTTCAGTGACGCTTTTTTATTTCATTGAGATTGAAATCACGATTCTAAAGAAGTTTAATTTCAAAAAAAAATTAAATCAAAAGCCTAGTTATATGTTATTTACCGGTAATATAAGTGCCGCTGTTGCTTGTCCGGGGTGCGACAAATCTGCGCAGTGTCGCGCGCCGCACATATGTTAAACGCGGTCGCGCGACAGCCCGACTCTCTAGATTAGGGAATGCTAGACCATAACACTATACGTTATATAAGCTTATTAATAGTTTTTATCAGATATATTTACTATAGTTATTATTTTTTTCTTCCATGTTGCCTGTTTCATATAACGGAGCGTTAACACGCCGTTGTTGGGTTACATAATGATTACTATACATATTATATTTCTGAGGAGTATAAGCTATTGTAAATTTTACAGAAAACTAAATAAAAATATTGTGAAAATAAATTATAAAAAGTGATAAACAGTGATATGGCGTTTCTTTTTATTATCCTACTTTCCTGCTTTATAGTATTTTTGAATAAATATACAACAATATAATCATAGAATGAAACATTCGACCGACAAAAGTCGTAAGTTCGAATCTGCCTTTTGACTACTGTAGTAAACCACTCCTAGCACAAGCATTTTTATAGAATAAGATTGGCCAACGAGCACACAGTCCATTTGATGGTGAATAGATGTTGTGGTCCGTAGACATCGACATTTATCCTCAATCAAGAATCATAATGGAGATGCATTGTCACCCCTAGAGCCTAAGGTGGAATGCCTCGTTTCCAGTAAAAAGGGTCTCTTGATGGGCTTGTGGATATACATACGCTGACACAACTTACTTATTAACCCTTCATTGGCTGTTAACGACAACCTTGGTGTTTTTAGTTAGGAGTTTTATGTTCTGTGAAAAGGGTAGATGACAAACACGGAACCCTAAATTAGATTGTAAAGAGAACGAAAGAAAAGTCTGTTTTTATATAGCTGTAGTAACAAACG
The DNA here is from genome assembly GCA_907164705.1 of Parnassius apollo. Classification (NCBI taxonomy): domain Eukaryota; kingdom Metazoa; phylum Arthropoda; class Insecta; order Lepidoptera; family Papilionidae; genus Parnassius; species Parnassius apollo. The sequence goes on from CAJQZP010001359.1 coordinate 2,934,796, forward strand.
CACAGTCCACCTGATGATAAGTGGCTAATATAATCCGTGGACACATGCACCACTTCAAACAAAAAGACTACATAAGTACGGAGTATGCGATGTCACCACTATCATTGTTTTGATAGTGCACCAATAAAATTATTAAAAAATAATCTTCATAAATTGAGTACGATCTTGGGGTCTTTAATAATCGGGGACCTGATGCTACAGCACCTAAACCTATTTAAATTATTGTATACATTTAGTAAACGATGATAATATGTATCATCGACTTTCGATAACCACGAGTCGAGATGGGGTGACGAGTTTACTAATGACATTTACTGGAACAGTTACATTGCAAACAAGAAAGAATCCGCCCCGGCTCCGCACTGGTGATTACTGGATCTCGACAACAGCGCCACCTACCGGGTCCAATCGTAAAGCCAAACCATCCAAGGTCCCATTCAAACACACACACACAAAATATCATCAGAATCGGTCGAGCCAGTTTTGAGTTTTAGCGAGACTAAGGGACAGCAATTGATGTTTATGTATAGAGATAATGGCTTGTGACTCGGTTCGCTATACTTCATCCTTTTTGAGTCCACTGAATGAATAAATGAGTTGATTTTTCGATAGTATTTTATAACATTTACTAGAAATTAAAAGATAGCTAATAAAGTACTGCGAAAACCGGGCGAAAAAAAAAAGGCCGCCGAACTCAAAAAAAAAAGAGACGGAGTGGAAAAAGCAATTATTCGCTCGATGCCTCATATTACCGAGCACATTTCGGACATATTAAAAAATTAAGCACATAAATGAGTTAAAATTGAAATAGTACGAAAGCTAATGATTTTACAATGTAATATAGATTAATAAAATATATTAAATAAAAGTTAATCAAACTATATTTGATATGTCGTAATTATGCTATAGTAAAATACAAAGGGATGGAACATCTCATCAGCGCCAGTGAATCTAGCCGATCAGAAAGAACTCGGTCGGCGACGATTCGAGCCACTCTTCTCTGGATGCAGTCAAGTGAAAGGACCTAGCACTGAGCTGCCCCGGCCCAGAGAGGAGAACATTAATCCTGCGGAAAGTTTTTTAGAGGCTAATTTGGCCTTCTCTTTCAAGTGACCACGAAACTGTACGTCATTCGATCGATCTTCATCAAAAGTTCGAAGTTACTTGAAGATGCCCATAGACTGCAGTAGCCAATTACCATCAGATGTCCATATGTTGCTCCATAATACTCAAAATTGAAGTAAAGAATAATATACATTAGTTATAAAAAATACATTAAAAAAAAGTTCTCGAAAATATTCATGGCCAATGATTTGGTGAGAAAGAACCATCTTGGAAATAAAGCAAGTACAGAGTCTACCTCATAAGATGAACTGTAAGTTGATTCTGTAGACCACAGGCACCTTCACCTACCCATGATTAAGAATCAAAATAAAGGTATTATACAGTCACCGCTAAGGACTAACATAGAATGCCTCGTTACCAGCAAAGTAGGTACTTCATACGAAGGAGAGCCACGCTGCAGCTTTATTAACCACGCAAGACTCAATTTCGATCGGTGGTGGACCGCCAATCATAACTATCTGGGTGATTAGTGATCCTTCACTGTCCGATTTACCAGAACTTTCTTTCTCGCACAACTTCTTTGTAGAATCTGCTTACAATAGCGATTTTTTAGACCGATACGACTTCGAGAAAAAAGGCGACTCTTTTTAAATGGCCGGCATCGCACCTGTAAATACTCTGGTGTTGTTGTTGTTCATACGCTTCGGTAGTCACCATTAGGTGAGTTTTATTTTAGCTTTATTAGGTGAGCCGGATGCTCGTTTTCCTTTGCCCAATCTTTTATATAAAAAAGTCATTCTTGGGGTGGTTAATAGGAGTATTAGTAATTTTAATAACATTCTCGGTATTCTTTATTTAAGAAAAGAAGATGCATTATGATAATGCTGCTATTTTACGCTGATATCATGTAAGCGCGTAGTCCATTCATGGTCGAGCAAATCCATAGGTACCACAGCAATACGAGTAACCAAACACAGTGTGAGTCAGTCACATAACCGGTTGCAGGTAATTGTGACGATTATTGAAAATTCTGCGTACATAAGAAAAGTCTATTTCCAACTATGAAATTAAAGTCGTTGAATTATAGTTGCATTGTGTATGTAAAAGTCAGTTTTTACCCTATCCAATTATCTTACGTGGCAGAGCCATGCTGCTTGATTGGCTCTATCAAGGAAGAACACGATCTTATAGAATACCAGCGTAAAATTACAGCATAATGCTGTTATTTCACGCTGTATTTCGTATGGTGAGTGGTAGAGAACTAGCGATTCTTGTTACTATCCCGATGGTTCTGATTGTGACAACGCATTAGCATTTTGGTTCTTAAGCGATACTAGACGTTAGTGTCAGCCCCGATTTCGGTCCGAACGCGAGAATCCTAGACCCCTCATATACGCTAAAGATGACCAGTGTTGGTCTTATCGGGTGAGTCCAACCGGGTCAAATGTCGTATTGGGTTCAGACCGTTTAATATGTGCGAGATATAGTCCAGATTAAGTCCAATACGTTATGAGGCTTAATCATTTTTACGCTCACCAGATGTCGTTAGTTGACAGTGAGGTTAAGTTATTAGTAACACAGGGTTTTTAAAATTGAGAAATTGCGTTTTAAATAAAAGTTTATAGGTTTCTAGACTGTAAAATACACTAAGCAATGCCTGTTTATGTTTTAAGTGAGCTAATTAGTTAACTTGCGTAAAAAATAAAAATGATAATATTTCTCACATAGTTTGAAGAGCATCTCCCGCCATGTTCGCTGCATCCAACTTCAATCAAGGAACACACATTCTTTATCATCTCTGAGGCCTAAGCTGATATGTCTTACATGCTGTTATCATACCGGCTCTCTATACCTTTCAGACCGGAACACAGAAGTGTTATAGCCTGTAAAAGTCCACTGCTGAACATAGGCCTCCCCCAAAAATTGGTTCACAGGGGGGATTTTGCCATAGTTGACACGGTTGGCAAGCGGGTTGTCACCCAAAGTTTTTTTTGTTGTCATCTGTCTAAATTTCACTCTGTCGCCTCTCGTCGTCGGATACTCTTAAGCGTCACGGCATAAAAGGCAAAACAGCGGACGCCTGGTTTGAAAGGGATTCCTACCAGTTGGTAATCTTAGCATCAACTTCAGTATCTTGGTGGTTTAGTTTTTTGCCACTTTTGAGTGGACCTAGAAATATTACAAGCTCTTGGTATTAACAAAATTGAAAATATCCTCTCGTCCCGTACTTTGGTGACCGTTTTTTTTCTAATTTATTTATTTTTTATTAGGGATAACAACAGCCTTCACTCTGTGAAAAAATCTTATATAATATGTTTTACATAGGGCCATAATAGTCATCCACTTTTCACGATTTAGCACAAAGTTGAAAAAAAATTACAAAACCTGTGATCAAAAACAATACTTAATTTAAAACGTTTGTCATGGCTGACCTAGGAAATTATTTATGCTTCAATGGGATAATATTAACATATGTAAGCACACACATATACATATTATAACCATATTATAATTATAATTAAATATTATAATGTGGTTATATGTTAAATTTAATTAATTTAATAAGGATCACCCCTTAAGTATTAAAATACAGTCGACTTGAGAACCTCCTTCAAATTATACTATTAAATAATTTTAATTCTAATGGAAACTTTTATAATAATGAGAGTATTTAAGACTTTTTTGCCACCAGGGCGGCGCCACTTAAAAATGAGATACAGATAATATTTGTCAGATTTTATAGCAAGGAAAAAATGTAAACGTTCATGTTTCTTTATATACTATTAGTAATATTTAGAATTAATTACATTTAAAAAAACAAAACCACAGATAACTGATAAAAGTAAAAAATGAAAAAAGAGTAAAAAATGTGGAAAAAATTAAATAACAAATCAGTCATTAAACAGTGTATTAATATAATACTCTAGAAACTCATAAATATTTAATTCAAACTAAATTTTCAATTAAATTACATTGTGTAATAAAAAAACTTTACCTCAGTGTCAACTAGCGACATCTATTGAGCAGAAGATTATTATCCCACATTGCCGTAATAAACGTACTTAGTAATATGGCGGTTGAATTAATAATAATATAAAAACTATCTTCGAACGCTGATATAAATCCGCCTCACCTGAAATAAATTACTTGACAACCGTATTTTACGTTTGATTTTTCAAACACTTTCAACTGGTAGTACAAAACGTAGCACATTCAAATGTCACCTCAGATATGAGATCTCGAGCGTTTCGTAAGTACAAGATTTCGTTTAATATGCATCGGCTTTCGGCTCTGGGAGTAACGGCACGGCGCTCCAAATACAAACATGCAAGACGATTTCGCCACATCGAGCTGGAGCCACGATCCCACAGCATGCGACACTTGTCCCGCCTAGTTCTTTCGCTATGTGTATCGTAATGTGTAAATATACCTTTAATCAAAGGTACTTTCATACTTGCGGTGTAGTCACAGGCACTTTAATACTTGCGGCTTGTCCTGCCTAGTTATTTTGCTATGTGTAGACGTACCTTAAGTTTAATACTTATTAATGCAATGATAATGGTGTCGTTTTAACTCGAGATATGTGTATGTATATCATATGTTATTTTCGCATTGATAACATTTCGTTATCGCAATCACTCGGAGTTAGATTCTCTGAAAGTGTAATATATTTAATATTATATCAGGAGTACTGATTAACCACGTGAAGGAAACATAAATACCCGAGAAATTAAAAATTTTTTGGACAAAGTTACAGCCTGTACCTTCTCTACCAATGATACACAACGAAATATTCGTTTTACGAACCCTGATGATACAATAACGTACGAAAAGATTTTACACGTGGTAGAGCCAAGCCAAGTTGCAGCTATATTAAGATTTGTAGCACAAATGAGTCGGCTCGACAGGGGAAGCTTGTCTCTTCCACGACATTTTTTATAGAATAAGGGTTATACATGAGCACACAGTCCACCTGATGGTAAGTGGATGCTGAGGCCCATAGATACCTACGCTATTAAAACTCAAACTGCAGATGCGTTGTCACCCCTGAGGACTAAGATGGAAGCCTAGTTTCAATTAAAAAGAGTCTTCGATTCTCACCAACGGCACTAAGCTGTTATTTTATGTTGGTATTCTGTGATAGCGTTGTCCCTCCCCGGTGGAGTCATCCCATACGTTCTACAACCATAATATAACTGCAGCATGGCTATACCACGTTTAATTATAAACATTAATCAATCACTTCAATTTATTGGTACAATATCTTCAGTATCCTACCATACAGGTGGCAGCCATCGCCCTCCTTGACAATTATGTAAAACAAAATCATATATTTGAAATGTATGTGTTAATTTGAAGTATAAACCAACTTCAAGTTTTCATCGAATCTGGTTGAAATATATATTATTGCATTTATTGCATTCGTTAAAAATATTATGCAGTCTAATTTTTCCTTTGTCTAACGTTAATTTTTTAAGTCTTCGAAATTTGACTGGATTTTTATTACGACCGGATAATACTCTATGAATACCCCATTATAAATACAATTCTACTGTATGTTTATTTGTATGTATGTTGCACGATATCTTGGTCAGTTGATAACCGATTGTGATAATCTTTTTTTTATTAAATAAGTTAAACTTCAAGAGTGGTCCCATATAAATTTTAAAAAAATATTTCACCTCTAAACGTGCCAAAATAGGGGATGAATTTTTTAATGTAACTACTTAAGTGACATTGAGATTGTATATATACTAATATATACTAGCTTGCCAGGCAGACGTTGTTCTGCCTTTTTCAACGAACCTTTGTCATGTTCTATTAAAAATCCTTAAATTCGCAAAAAAATAATATATATGTATATATATATATATATATATATATATATTTAGAGATCTCTTTACGGTAAATGTTGATCAGACGCGACTTCACGCGAGCACTTTGTTGATCCGAAAACGCATGTTGATCCGGCGCCTTTTGTTGATCCAATATGCACCTCTGGTAACTAATGTGGCTCCGACCGGATCAACATCTGCACTCACGAGACTGTTTGCTAGCGTTGGCCGAAGTTGATCCGATATACAAATCCACCTTGCGATGGTTACGGAAAATGTTGATCCGATTTAAATGAGCCAATCAGAGTACAGCAAACGATAAGATAAACGATCGGATTGGCTGAATGCAGCCGCGACGTTGCCGTTTCGTATCTTTGGCGGTACAAGCTACAGATTAAATGCGTGTTATGTAATGCATTCAGAGTGATGTTTGGTCTACCTCGTTATTGTAATGCGCCGGGTATGTTCGCGGATGCGCGTGTGGATTGTTTTTTTTTTTTTTTTTTTTTTTTTATAGAATAGGCTGACAAACGAGCACACAGTCCACCTGATGGTAAGTGGTTGCTGCGGCCCATAGACATCTACATCTATCTTCCATTACAAATCAAAATGCAGATGCGTTGTCACCCGTGAGGACTGAGATGGAATGCCTCATTTTCAATAAAAAGGGTCTCCGGTTCTCTACACTCACCATACGAAATACAGCAGCATTAAGCTACTATTTCACGCTGGTATTCTGTGAGAGCGTGGTCCTTCCCCGGTCGAGCCGACCCATTCGTGCTACAACTATACTACTAATATAACTGCAGCATGGCTCTACCACGTAGAATAAAAATTATTTTTAAGAAAAAAAATTAGTTTTAAGATTTGTATTATTTGTTTCTACACCATCATGCGTAAACGATGCACATCCCTGGTGCGCAGGGTGCGGGCCAGTTCCAATGATATCCTGAGGGCATTTTCTGACAGGTTTGAGGTCAGTAACCGAACCATTGTCATATGGTGCACGCGCTGACTAATCGGGCCTGTCTTATATATAGTTTTAAAATTAGGTAAATAGTTTTAAGGTTTACGAAAATTAGTTTTAAGATTTGTATTATTACTAACATCTATGATCCTTTTTTTTTGCGGATGGAAAATCATCTAATGACCCCTTTCGCTCTGGGTGGAGCGTAAGGGAGTGTCAGACTTTTACTGACTAAAAACCATCCGTGTTCCTTCAGTGCCCTTACGTTCCGGAGCCGCGGTATCTCTTTCGAACAGCCCGCAGCCCCGGCAGGCGTCGGCCCTTGCGGGCCCCTTCACGCTGCTGACAGCTCTTTGAGGCGCGCGTGGAACAAAACGCGCCGTCGACACGGCCTGTCGTCATTAGACGGACGGACGACGAGCTACCCATTGCTCGCCGTCCACAGGCCCGCGACTACGGTGGCCGGGGGCCACGACGTAGCCCCCGACGCCCGGGGCGTCTCCCGCGGCGGCCGGGTAGGAAAGCTGCTGCTCTCTCCTTCTCCCGCTCCGCCACCTCCTTCGCTAGCATCACTGCTTCGCAGAAGGTGGTGACGGCATCCCATTCCGTCTCGCTCCGGACCATGGCTTCGACCAGGGCCGGATGCGAGAGGTCGCCGCCGCCTATCGCCGCTACGAGGACACGGCGGTGCTCCGCCCAAGCAGGGCACACCTCCACGGTGTGTTCCACCGTGTCCTCCGGTCCATCCTCGCAGTGGGAGCACCCGGGCGTTTCCTCCCGCCCGATTCGGTGCAGGAACCTCCCAAACACACCGTGTCCGGTGAGGACCTGCGTCAGGCGGAAGGTGAGGATGCCGTGGCGTCTCTCAAGCCACTCCTCAAAGAGGGGTCTTATCGCCGCTATAGTGGCGTGCCCAGCACGGGGTTGCGACAGTCGCTGTCTCCATGTCGCCATGAGATCGTGCCGGAAGTCTGTCCGCTGCGCGACAACTTGCCGCGGCAGCGGGGTTTCCCCACGGCACTGTGCCTCCGCACGCCATTCGTGCAGGCGTGCGAGGACTATCGCCTCTAGATCCCATGGCGGCAATCCGGCAAGGAGGCTCGCCGCCTCGCGGGAGATCGTGCGGTAGCCGCGAACCATTTTCACGGCTATCACCCTTTGGGGCGCGTTCAGGTGGTGGACGGCAAGCCACGCCAAACCACGCGCCCACACCGGGGCCCCGTAAAGGGCCATAGACCGCACGATCCCCGCGTAGAGCCTCCGGCAGGAGGCGTTTGGCCCGCCCAGGTTCGGCAGGAGCCGCCTGAAGGCAGCCGCGGGCCGGTCCAGTGGGGGAGCCAACCGTCGGAAGTCCTCAACGAAGTTCCATCGGCCGTCGAGGACGAGTCCTAGGTACTTCAGCGTCGACTCGACGCCGATGGATACCCCTCCTACCATCACTGATGATCCCGGTGGTGGCCTGTTCCGAGGACCATGGAAGTGCATGGCCTCGGACTTGTGCAGAGCCACCTCGAGACCCAGTTGCCGAATCCTCTCAACGACTATCGCAACCCCGCGTGTCATATTTTCCGCCGCCGCCTCGTACGACCCCACTTGTGCCAGTACCAGCGTGTCGTCAGCGTAGCAAACTACGCTGACGCCGGTAGGGAGGTCGGCGTGCAGCACCCAGTCGTAACCGATGTTCCACAGAGGTGGCCCCAGAACCGAACCCTGTGGGACACCGCACGACATCTCTCGCCGGTTCCACTCACCGTTGCGACCGGGGTAGATGACGGCCCTGTCCGTCAGGTAGTCCCCGACTATATGACGGAGATAGGTCGGCACCCGGACCGGAGTGTCTCCCTAATGCAGCTCCAGGGCATGGAGTTGAAGGCGTTGGCGATGTCGAGAGACACCGCCAAGACAACCCTCCCTCTGGCCACTGCATCTCCCGTCGTGAGGGCTCTCACGCGCATGATGGCGTCAACCGTAGAGCGCCTCTTGCGGAAACCAAACTGGTGTTCCGCAAGATCCGGCCCCGTCCCCGCAAGGTGCTCGGCGAGGCGGTTTGCAATGACTCTTTCAAAGAGCTTGCCCACCTCGTCGAGCAGCACCACGGGCCGGTATGCGGACGGAGAGTCCGCAGGGCGCCCCGGCTTCCGAATGAGGACCGGCTTCCCCGTCTTCCAACGAAGCGGGAATTGGTCTCTCTCCAAGCATGCGCTTAGGAGCCCCTCCAGTCGGGGCCTAAAAGCCTCCGAGGACAGGACCCAGGCTTTGCCAGGCAAGCTATCGGGTCCTGGGGCGGTATTCCTGGCCTTGAGCCTACGTACCGCCACTCTCAGGTCTACTCCGGTCCCTTCCGGGATGTCGTCGTCGTCGTCCTGGTGGTCCGCTTCCGGCACCGCAGGTGGCGGAGCCATAGGCGGGGGCGGATGTTCCCGTCGCGCAGGGAACAGAGCGCTCACCACGTCCTCCACGAGCTGGGGCCGGAGACTTTGCGTCAGCGGGGGGCCCAGGTGCGGAGTTTATCCCGCACCATCTTGTAAGGGCGCCCCCACGGATCTCTGTTGAGAGTCTCCAGCATCTCCTCACGGGCCCGATCCCGGGCCCGCAGGACAGCCTCCCGGAGGGCGGTTTTCGCCGCTCTGTATCCCTCGTACAGCTGCGCCTCAATGGCTGCCGCATTCGGTGGACGAATGCGGAGCCTGCGATGCCTGGTGTACAGGTGCCGCGCGGCGACACACGCCTCGCGCAGAAACGTCAGCTCACGCGACCACCAATACACTTGACGCCGGGCGCTTCCTGGCCGGACGCGGGGCATTGCCACGTCACATATCTCGGACATGGCCTCCTGGAACTACCCTGCCTCATCATTGACGTCGGCAGGCCTGTCCGGTGATGACACCCAGGCCTGCACGATCGAGGCTTCCAGGAGGAGCTCCCGGTCCAGCTGCTTCAGCGCCCAACGCGGACCACTCGGGGCCTGTTGGACTGGTGCGCTCGAGGACTGGGTGGAGACATCAAACCGGATGTACCGGTGGTCGGAGTAGGTCTCCACCCCCCTCCATGAGACGCCAGTCAATGGCACGCGGCGACAGAGCGGGGCTAGCGAACGAGATGTCCACCACCGACTCGCCTCGCATCCGCACACACGTGGGGACAGAACCCCGATTTAGGACGACCAGGCCTGTCTCCAGAGCCCAGTCTTCCACCATCCTAAACATCTATGATCCTTGTGGTCGAAATAAACGACTTTTTTTAACGAATTACTCGACAACGCCCCTTCTTGTAGCGGAATTGGTGGCAACGGCGACATAAGGTATTCGTCTGAGTGCATGTTTGCGTGTGTGTGTGTG